>VYXF01002941.1:976155-992528 GCA_013397295.1 Polioptila caerulea
CCCCCCCCTTATTTTATTTCCCCTCTTTAAAAAAAAAACAAAAATTTAAAATAAAAAAAAAAAAAAAAGTCTCACTGTTCTTACAATAAATGTTTTGATCAGCTGAATTAGGTATTTATTTAATAATTCAGATGAGGAATCTTCAGTTCATCAACACTTTGTTCCTATCTGTAACTGGTATGCTTTTCTACAGCAAAAAAAAAAAAAAAAATCTTGTTGCCTTGGGAAGGCAACTTTGATTGTTATTATCATTGCAAAAGAATTTTATTGCCTATGACTGGACCATGTCCCTAGATCTTGAAAACTTGTAGATGTAGGAGCACAGCCATAATGTACATTATATATATATAGCTTGCACTGATTTCTGTTACGAAATTAACTTCTTTGAAAATCATATGTGTCATAACAGATTCTATGCAATACATTGTGAAATTTTCACCAAGTTCATGTGTAATCTCTCTGGAAATCCTGTGTCATTTAATAGAGACTAAACATCCTCAGCTGCTCCTTGTGTTTTCTAGACCCTTCCCCACACAGCTCCAGCTTCCAGATAAGGCTTTGAGAAAACCTCCCCCTAAAACTAAGCATTCCCCTTTTTAAAAATAACAAATATCTCTATTTTAAAAATAAATAAAATCACAAGCTGTACAAACTGTGCATTTCTGGTTAGTCAGAGAGCACAGCCTGAATTTCATGCCCCTTTCTGTCAAATTTATGCCCACTGACAAAGCTCCAGGCATGGCACAAAACCTTCCCATTCCAAAGTTAATCCATAAACATTGCTTTAAACAAAACTTCAACCTTCCAAGCAAGTTCTCTCTGATCAGGGCTTTGTGTCAGGCAGGCACAGCATTTCTGATCCTCCATCACTGATTGAAAAGCCAGGTTTATCATATCATCAAACCACAGCCCAGGCTGCAGCTAAGCCTTCCCACCATGCAGCTGTCTGAAGTCTGGCTGATGATGAAAACATGGTTTGAGTTCCAATTCTTACCTCTTTGATCCCCGTTTTGTCCAGAAATCAATTTTCAGCACTAAAACTCTCCCATCTCAGACGTGAGCTGCCTAAATCAGGCAGAAGACGAATCTGTAACATTTTCAGATCTTTTGTTTTTCCCCCTCATGACTAGGCACATGAAATTTTAAAATAGGAAAGCAATAGTGGTTGTTTTGTTCCAGGAGTTGCTTATACATTTGAATTTCCCAGAGGTCTGATGGATTATAGCAGGTGCCAAGAGGAGGTTGAATAGTTTTATTCCTATAATCCACACTCATTTTTTTGTCAAATTTGTGTTGGCAGTGCTCCCCTGGTACATTAGCCGGCCTCAACATTAATATTGCAAAGACATCATTTCTCCAAAGTCTAAACTTGTTTTTACTGCAATTTTTGCTTTATCTTACTTAGAGGAGAAGGTATAAACTGTTAGTCTGCCAGCATTTCTTCATGAAGCTCTGGCACAGGGTGCCCAGGGAGGTGGTGGATGCCCCATCCCTGGAAGTGCCTGAGGTCAGGCCAGAGAGGATCCTGAGGAACCTGCTCTGGTTGAATGGATGAGGAGACCTTTAAAGGTCCCTTTAAGCCAAACTATTTCGTGGTTCTAACTCAGCTGGAGACACTCCTGATACCTCTGGTCAGCTCACACGTGTGGTCTCTCCAATGCTCTCATCCTCTCACAACCCTGTTAGGCCAAAATGTATTCCCCCCTGAGCCCAGACCTGACTGCAGATCCCAGGAGGCACAGCCTGGCCTCCAATGCAATCAATCCATGCACAACTGCTTCTATTTCAGATTTAAATTGTGTATTCAGTCTTTTCCCATGCTGACAGAGGTATCCCAGGGACAACCATGACTTCCTTGGGTGCCCAAGCCAAGGCAATCAAATCAGAGGAGCACATTTCCATCAGCAAAACCCAACAGCAGGCACAGCTAATTAATCACCACAAACACATTTTCTCTTTGTCTGGCTGCTGGATTCCCTCACATGACCTCAGTGCCCATGTACAGCCCTTCCAGGACTGATGGCCTTCCAGTTCTTGTGACACATGAAGTGCCCTTCACTCAGCAGGAACTCTCCACTGCTCCAAGACTGGAATTAAAAAACTGATAGATGGCTTTTCACTGGGCAGAGAATGAATAATGGGGGTTCACAGGGGACAAAATTAAAGCACAGCCCCAAAAGCACCTTGCAGAAGCTACAGATCCCCTTGCTTCCTGGAGAAGCCATTGAATTGCAGTGCAAACTTTTCTACACCTGTAAGTGGCTTACCAAGAATACATTGCTAATATTGACTTCAGCAGGTAATTAATCTGCATATCTCTGCATGGGGGTGCTTTAATTAACTCTGGAAATTAGTCTGTGGCACAACCCCCCCTCATTTTAAATATATAGGTGAGTCCTTTACAGCCAGGCTGTAATTTGGCTTTGTTTTAAGTCAGGACTGGGTGTTTGAAGTCTTGAAGGTCATATTGACAGTGCCTGCTGGATTTTCCTCAGCAAGAGAAGAACAAAAGGAGAAAAAAATATTGTGAACAAAACCATGCTTCAGTGGCCACTGGAGACCAGAAGCAGATGTTTGAGGGAATCCCTTCTTTTGCAGGTGTTTCTGGGTCAGAGTCCTGAATTACAGCTCTTCCCTTGATCTCAGATGAGAGCAGCATCCCAGAACATCCCCAAGGAGAAACTGGACCACCCTGTTCTCTTGCTGCCTCCTGAAAGCAAGGATGTGCTGAAGCACATAATTTAAAGCCTCTCACATTAGTTTGTTATTCAGGAGCTGGGTTGTGCAATGCAGGGTCTCTCACCATTGAAAGGGAACCTTTGGAAAAAATCCCACTGCCAACTAAACACCTGTACAGACAAAGGGAGCTTGGAGTCGTTGGAGGGAAATTATACATAAATGCCATGGAGATTGGAGCAATATGTTTCTATTTGCATGTGTGTATTTTATTTTTTTTGAAACAAGAATCTACAGGGCAGAACAAACCTATCGTGTACCAAAGCCAGCTCAAAAACGGCCAGCAATTAGTTTCCTTCAATAGACATTATGCTTTTTCTGTGACAATAAAGCCCTGACTATTCTGCCTCCCAGCAGATTGCAGTGCTGCTCCTCTGCAAATTCCCCAAAGCACCAGGACGTATGGCTGTGCATGGTATTGCAATTAGGATGTGGAATGTTCTGAATGCCTGACTCTACCTTCAACCATCTGGAGTCCTTCCTTTATTAAATTATTTCCAGTGTTTATACAATCTCCTGCTAATTAATCTACGAGATAAAGGAGATTTGTCCCACAATCAGAAAACTGTCATCCTTCAATTCAGTGGCAACTTGAAAGGCTACAGACAAAGTAGTAATTGTATTGAGAGTATTGATATAAAAATGCAAGGCTATAAACTTAAACACCAAACACACACCACCCACTGAACAAGAGCCTACATTTCTCATCCCTGTGTTTGCTGTAGGGAAAGGAGATGATACAGTTTTGTCCACATTAGGAAGGAGTTCTAATGCAGATTTGGGCACAAAGCAAAGTCCAGAGAAGAGCAGAGCTGCCACCCCAGCACCCCTTATCACACATTGTCTGCAGATACAGAGGGTACAGAACCCTGAGGGAGGCTTGAACCAGCTGCTCCCAGTTCCAGAAGCACAATGAGATCCCAGAGCTGCAGAGGCCTTGAAACCCATCTCATACCTGAGGGTTTAATGCTGCAATTACCAGTACCCCAAATACAGCATGCAGATATTGCATATTTGGGGCTGCTGTTTGCCCCAAAGGTCTGTAGGGGTTGTGGTTGGAGCAGTTGATAAACCAGAAACAGGTGTAGGGGGTTTTAGGGAGCTTTGTAATTGTCTTATGATTTTTCATTTTTTAGCAGAAGCTTGAATTGCATTTAATCAGAGAAAGGGTGATGCACATAATTACACCACAGCATGGATGTGCCATTACAGGCTATTTTTTTCCCTCCTTTTAATTTCAGTCAGTGATTTGAAGCATTAATAACCTTCCTAATTTTTCCTAACTAATGTAAGCACAGATGCTAATCTTACTTACATAAGCAGCTCCTCACATCTCTGTTTCCAGGGACTAAATCAAGTTCAGCAAATTCATTAGGTCTGCAAGGGAATTGATGAATCTGTCCAGGAACATTTGATCATTTCAAACTGCACCCCATTTTCTACCACTAAACCCTGCCTGAACCAGTGTCCAAACTGGTTCATTTCTTACTTGGACTGTTGGCACTCCCATGGAAGATGAGATTCCTCTGAAGAGTTCAGTTTCAAACCTCCAGAAACAAGTTTACCAATAACCAATCCTAAAGTACAATTCAGTGGGGACAATTAATTGTCAATCTGTCACCATAAAACCTTGGGACAACCTGGACTAGCTGTAGTCAAGTTGTCTGCACAGAAGGGCATCACTACACTCCCTCTAAAGAACTTAGGTCACGTATTCTGCCATTAAATTTTAATTTCCTCTTAATGAAACTAAACTTGCTCATTACAGCAAACATCCCAAGACTAGCCCCTTATTAAATTCTTTTCATATTGATACAGCTTGAGGAAAAAAAAGAGAATTTTGTTGGGAACTGCCTCATTCTTCACTGGTAAGCTACAAGAATTGAGATAACATTACTAAAAGGATTTCAAAGGCATTTAATTAAAAAGTCATTTAATAGTGGATAGGTGTGAGAAACCAATCTACTAATTGCACAATTTATCTTGCACTGCCTCCCTAGGGAGGAAAAACATCTGTAAGTAAAAATACTTAGATCAGTTTTTCAATAGAAGAGACCAGTGAAATGTTTGGATACTCTCCTTGCAGAATTCCAGGCTTAATTCTCCCTAAAATCACGAGTACATTACCTTGCAAAGGCAGAAGAGCCATTTGGGCAGGAAAAGGGGTGCTTGCAGGCTGTTTGTTCTTCCAGATTAAATTAAGTGAAGAAAACTCTCCCAACTCTTTATGGGGCTGCCTGAAAAAAAAATACTTCTAATCTAACATTTCTGCCTTCAAATCTAATTTATAGTTTGGACTTAATCATGGGTTTTTATGGGCCTTTTTGAGGAAATACACTGACAACTAAATATTAGCAAGGCTAGTTTTATTTCAGCTTAACACTAAGAAATATTCCTAAATACACACAGGTGATTGGAAAAGAAAAAATAAAGGTATGGCTCACTAGTCAGACTTTTGTGCAAAACCAGAACAACAGCCCTGAAAGGTCCTAAAGGACATCCCGGAAAGCCACAATCTTGTGGAAGGCTGAATCAGAGGCAATATTTCCAAGAATTTCAGAAAAACAGGATTAAACCTGTGGGAATTCTGATAAGTTGCTCTTTCTTTTACTTCCTGCAGATATAATCACACAACAAACATTTTAGTCACAGACACTTGAACACAACAATTGCAGAGCATCACTCTTCACCACCCTTTTATAAACAGTTTATGTTCCAGAAATCACAACTGTAGTTTTGTTTGGGGTATTTTTTTAGGCAAAACTAAAGAAAGGTAAGCAGAGATGGAAGCAATTCTTCAGAAGCAGAAAAAGTATTAGTTCAAAAGTGTTATAAGTGTTGTTCCAGTTTTACCAGACCAGGCAGGTTTATCTTGCAGTGCTCCATGGTGCAGAGGGGCTGCCACTGCAGAGCACAGGATCCTCCCCAATTCCCTCAGAGCCACCTCATTTCCACCACAAACATGGAACAAAATATTGAGCCACAGCCAAAGCACACCCCAACAATACAGTTTGCATTAGATCAGCCTGATTTCATCAGCATTACAGATCTTTTTCCTCTTCAATCTTTATTTTTTTTTATCCTTAATCACATGAATTCGTTGGGGCAAATGCCGGACTTTATTCACTCCTTTCCAAGCCTCTCTCAGCCACCCTCTGCATCCCACTGCAGCATCCCAGGAGCTACAGCAGCACTCAGCTGACTTTGGTGTCTGCTGTGAGCATCCCCAGGGCTGGGGCTGCAGAGATTGGTATTGATCCCACTGCTCCTCGTACAGGAGCATCTGCAGCAGCCCCTCTCACTGTACCACACAGAAAACACAGCAAAAACCAGCAAACAGCTTCTCAAAAGCTCAAGCCAGGTGTATTAGGTGCCTCTTCTCACCCACTACCATGACAGGTTATACAATTAACTCATTTCTATGCACAAGGTAAAAAGGACACCTGAATTTTCTCTTGGCTGGCTGGTGCTGAGTGCTCTGGAAAGCTGCACTGGCATGAGCAATATGCTTCAAACCATGAGCACACCAAATTACAAAGGGCAGTCTGAGGATGACCAGCTCATTAAAAGACCTGTGTTTGCTACACCCAATAAAAAGGGCCTACAGTGAGACTGTTCTTATCAACCACAGGTTATCAAGACAGAACTATGTGATCTTTAAGGTCTCTTCCTACACAAACCATTCTGTGATTCTGTAAGAGGAGAGGAATGGGCAGCAATGGGAGGCAAGAGGCAATTTCTAAGCTGGTTTTGTGGCAGCAGTGGCTGCACAGCCCCAGTACCACCCACACGTGGGACAGCATCACCTTGCCCTTACACATCTGTGCTTTATTTTCATTTGTACAGGTTATAACCAGATAAGGCACAACCATTGTGTTCTCTTGAGCATTGAGACATGTTCAGGATGTTTGTAAAGCACCAGCAGAGCTTCAGATGAGAGGTTTCATTGTCAGGAAAAGTGCTGGTGAGAGAACTCTGGAGATCTGCTCAAAAGCAGCCCTGGTGAGTCTGACAGCCCCTCAGGGGAGCCATTAGAGAGCCCCACAATTACAGAAATTCATCACCCTCCCATCTCATGCCCCCTTTTTGCCTTAACACAATGCATAAGTAAGACCAAAAGTAGAAAACACAAGGAATTGCTCTGACAAATATCTCCTTTCCAGCCCTGTCAGCCTGGGGAAGCAGGTAATATTTCGGTAATATTTCTCACAATAAATTACTTGCCAAACACCCAACATTTAACAGCCAGAGTGTAACCCAGGTGCAAAGGCACAGCAGCTGCAAGATGCCTGTGCTGGGAACAGAGACTGGGGCAGCTGGAACCCACCAGCCCATCACAGGAGCAGCCTGGGCCCTGCTGCACAAACCTTCCACACAGCAGAGCCCAGGTGCCCCCAAAGGGTGAGGAACAGAACAAAGGGCTGAAAAACCAGGGCTCAGAGGTGATTACAGGCTCCTACAAAACCACCAGGCATCTCTTGCAGCTCCCTCCCTCAGCTGGGGCACACGGTGCCATCCCACTCACCCCACCTGGTTTATTGCCCCAGCCATAAGGAGAGAATGAACTTTTTGCTTTAATTTCTGTTTATTGCTTCTCAAAACCCTCACAAAGGGAAGCAAGCCACGAGCCCGTGGTTTCTAAACCAGCTCAGCTCACAGGGTGAGAGAAAAGCAAAGAAACAGTGGGGAAAATAGCACAGAGAAATCCTTGGGGACATAAACTACACCTGGACTCCACTGCAGACCCATCCCTGCCTGGCCTTGCCATCAAGAAAGAGCCCAGAGTCTGTAACTGCAGAGGTATTCCCACTTTCCTAAGGCAGCAAAAACCCAAGTATTAAATATTCACATTCAATTTATTGTGCAGTCACGAGCCCAAATACAGCCACCAAGCTGCACACAGCCTGTCCCAGGGGCTGGCCAGCAGCAGCCCAAAAACTGCTCTGACAACAAAAACAAGGCAGAAAATGCCACACCAACTTCCCCAAAGCACTCCAAAATTGACCTTTTTTTCCATAAAATCAAAAATATTAACAAATAATATCAACACTGACCTCCGCTGAGCCACCCAACCTTCCTGCTCCTTCCAAGCCCACAGCCCTTTGCTTGTCTAAAATACTTTTATGGCAGCTGCTGGGAGTCAGGGATAATTCCTGATTTCTAAGTTTCACCTGGCCAGCAGATCAGGCACACCAGATAAGCACCAGCTGGGGTGGGGATTGTCTTCTGTCTCAGAGTTTGCATGTTTTTTGTGTTACTGTGGTCTGGCTTTTGCTTTCACAATTGGAAGGCCCTCTTATGTCAGATACCTCATCCCTAATAATTACAGGTTCTGTAGGTTTGAATTAAGTTTATTAAGTTTTTTGTGCCATTTCCTCTCAGAAATACTGGCCTCCACAGTAGGAAAGGAACTCAAACTCTGATGCCATCAACTGAAGGGTGACTGCACAGCACTGAGGCAGCAGCACCACTTTCTCACTTCATGAAATTCTAATGTTTTTCTCTATTTTGACCGATAAATAGGAGAACTATTGCTTAAAATAATAGGTATTCACAAAGTTGTTGCTAACACACACCATTGCCTCCTAAAAAAGCCATTTCCTGAAGAGAGAAGAGAAAGAATAGCATCATTACTGGAAAAGCAAGTTTTGAAAGAGTGACTGTATTTGGCATGGCAGACACACTGCGCCTTTAATTTGGTTTTGACAACCACACAAACGAGTCTGTTAGAAAATGGAGCAGGCATAAAATGGATGGTGCTCTCTTGAATCAAAACTTCTGACAGAGGTGGCGTTTAGGTTTCAATTCCTTCTGTCACACCATCAGCTGGGAGCCTTTCCAAGAGTCAATCACTGGGAACTGGGATCACTGGGATCACAATTTCACTGCAAGCCCTGAGCACACTCACCAAGGTGCACGGGAGGGCAGAGCTTGTCCTGAAGCAAACAGCACTGGGGTGAAATTATTCAGAGTTAAAAGGTTCATTATGGCTTTTGAAGCACTTCTGCAGTAATGGAAAAAACAATGAAAAAGCTGAGGTCTTCCAGTAGGCTCTGGCTTTTTATTCAGCAAATCAAAGTGGGTCCCATTTCCTGCTTCTTGGAACAGAAAATTACTTTTTGAGCTGAACTTTTTGGCATCTCACTGGACAGCTTTATAATTTTTGTCATGTTTAGAAATAACTTGTAGCAATTTTGTTGAACAGAAGAAGAAAAATAATTAAAATTACTTTATGTGAGATAACTTGTGAAAATAATTTTTCTGTAGAAAATTTATTAGAATAACACATTAAAAAAAAAAAAAAGCCGAACAGAAAACCATCAGTCTTGACATCCAGAAAGTTTGTATGATTTTTTTTACTTATTTGGGTTTGAAATCCGAGCTTACAAGATCATCACTGTAACCCTGTGACCCCATATCATGAATAAGGGAGCCAAGGGCTTTTTCTAGAATTCATATTTAACAATTCCTTCATTTCTTGTCATTTTTGAAAAGAAAATTCCAGCAGTTTTGTGTTTCAATTATTTGGTGATACATTTGGCACACAGATGTTTCCCTGTGGAAAATTATGACACTTTCAGGGATATGTTGAGTGTTTTCTTGGCCGGGCACAGTGCCTGGTAAAATCAAAGTAGATTGGATTAAAGACAAGTTTTCCAACTCATTTTAAATGCTTATATTTGTCATTCAGACCACTTTGCTTCCAGTGTTGGAATAAAATATCAAAGAATGCAAGGGCGTCCAAGGATCTCCAACAACAATTGTATTCTGTGCTGCCATAAATAAATAAAAGAAAACCAAATAAACATTGTGGAAAAAACATTCCTAAAAGTGTTTCATATCTCATATTGCATTTGAACAAATGGATGATGATGGAAAGCATGCCTTGCTTTGTACTTGAATACTGATGGTTATATCTGAAGGAGTTATTTTTCTGAATAAAATATTTTTTGTCTATTTTAAGCAAGCAGTTCCATTTATGTTAGATATTTTAAAGTGATTACCTTAAAAGACCATGTAACTTATTCCAACTTTTACCTTGATTGCATAAATTATTTTAAGAGGAAAATATTCTGACTCGAGACACCAACCGGGCAAAATTTCTGTCTGCTGAACCCTGTATGTAACTTTGAAAGGTACATATTCTCCAGCCTGTCATTTCTGTGTACCTCAGTGGGGGAAGCTGTCTTTAATCCCCTGAGCCCTGCTGGAAGAGCAGCCAGGAGCCTGCCCCGTGTGGAACCAGGCAGAGCTCCGTGAGCAGCTCCACTGGTGATGCTCAGCTGGGCTGGCGCTCAGCCTGAGGAATGCTGGGGTTTAATTGGTTTAATTACTGACACACAAGGCACCAGTGCTTCCCAGGGCCTCTCCTCAGCTGTAAACTCTGTTCTCAGGAGCAGCAGCTGGAAGGAAGATCTTTCCCCAGCACCTGAGAGTGCCCTGGGGAGGGGTCAGGAAGGGCTGGGGACCAGGAGGATGCAGGGTCCGTGCAGGAGGCTGAGGACAGTGCTTGGTTTGGAGGAGCTGTGAGGGCACCTGAGGAAGATCATAGAAACATGGAATGGGTTGGAAGGGACCTGAGGGCCATCTCCTTCCACCCCTGCCATGGGCCACCTCCCACTGTCCCAGGCTGCTCCAAACCCCAATGTCCAACCTGGCCTTGGGCACTGCCAGGGATCCAGGGGATCCACAGCTGCTCTGGGCACCCTGTGCCAGCCCTGCCCACCTGAACAGGGAACAATTCCTTCCTAATACCCAATGTAAATCCGCCCTCATTCAGTCTGAACTCATTCCCTTTGTCCCATCCCTCCATCCCTTGTCCCCAGTCCCTCTCCAGCTCTCCTGGAGCCCCTTGAGGCAGTGGGAGGGTCTCAGGTCTGCCTGGAGCCTTCTCTTCTCCAGGCTGGACACCCCCAGCCTCTGCTCACAAGAGAGATGCCTCAGCCCTCTGAGCACCATTTTCCATCTTTTTTCCAGATGTTTCACAGGCCAGCAATCAGCTCTTTGTTCTTTCTCCACAGGTTTTCAAATGAGGTATAAAACCAATCCTCTCTGCTTTGCAAATAACATTTTCTTTCTGTTGCCTATTTTTACCTTCTAAGCTACAAATGAAGCTTCCAGGCTGGTGCTGAAAAAGAAGCAGGAGCGTGGAGGAAGGGCTGGTGCCATGTCCAGAGCCTGCATTTGGCTCTTCCTCTGCCCAGTGCCTGAGGAACCTCTCCAGAGCTGTGATATGGATATTCACACGTTAAATTCAATGCCACCACCCAACACTCTCCAGTTTTTCCATTTCAATGCAGCAGGATCCTCGCCCAATCAGGGTAATTTAGGCTTCAGTTGCTTCACTTTTTTTTTCCCAACCAGCTGGGATTGGCCACTTAGTCACCAAACCTGATATGGTATCTAGCAGTATTAATTAGTCTGCCTAGTCAGCCTAATAAAGAGCAAAGCTTTGTATTTCTCTATTCTATTTCCTAATTGATTCACTGTATGCACTTCACAAAGTGTTTTATGAGGAAACAGATACAGGCTGCCAAGTCTTCTTCCCCTGTAAAATCCAGGCTGTGCTGCTTGTATTGGAAATAATTTTAGCATGCTGGAAAAAAAAAAAAAAAACACAGAGTAAAGCATTGGACAGAAATAAGCATATTGAGAGATTAAATATATTCCAGTTCAGCCATAGGATTTTGAACATTCCATTTCCACCAGTGTCTCATTTTATGGGCATATAGGTAATTTTGCCATGGCATGTGACTGATTTGATTTCATTGCTGCAATGTCTCAGGATTATCTAAATTCCCAAGTAAGGAACAGTGAGCTATGGACAAGGGGGTTTCCTTTCCCCCTTTCCTGTTCCATCCACAATCCCTAATGAGTCCCTGCTTTGCTGTCAGCCGCCATTAGAAGTTGGAACAATTTTTAAAAGTGAGGAAAAATGTTGAAGTTGTTTGGGTTTGACACCCCTGAGGAAATGGGTGACACTCCACTTCCACTCCTTTGGGGATGGGTGGAACGATTTATTTTGGTTTCCCATCATTTCATTTCACTTCTCTGAACTTATATATGACATTTTTCCTTAGCAGACATCAACCTTAATGCTGGTAAAAGGTTAATGTAAATGTGATCTAATTTGGGCAATTTATCCCTTTTTGGGTGGAGGACTAAATATTTTGGGGTGTGTTTTTGGGGGTGTTTTAAAGCTTTTATTTCAAATAAGACATTTGATGTGAAGAGCAAGACAAAGGCAAGGGAATTCTCCCTTTGCAAGCAAATGTCATGCAGCAAGGCTGTTTTTATTTGGCACAAATAGTTTTTTAAATACATATATTTACTGGTTGACTCCACACCTCCTGCCCAGACTCCAGATTTTATCCCATAGCTTCAGTCAGTCTGCCTTAAAATAATTTTCCCAGAGTAAGGAAAGATTTGGGCAAAAAGTTAATTGGAAGCAATTTTGATCTATGTGATTACACGTTGCTGACAGGAAAGACAATGGCACAGAACTAATAAAGGGAAGGAGAAATCTGGAGACTGGGAGAGGAAACAAAGGTAAAAATGGGTTTAATGCACTAAGATCTATCATGCAGAGTTGAAAAGCCAGACTGTGAAAAGCCAATTAGTGCACCAAATATGAAAAGCACCCGAATTAAAGAGAGAGAACATCATCAAAGAGAGCTGAGATACAGATGCTCCCAGCATGCAGACATAAAGACATTTCAGATGAGTATATAAGGAAATGTTTTTAAAAAGAAATGGAATGCAGTGGGAATTCACTAAAAACAAGCCTGTAATGGACAAATGATGGGCTGTGAAATAAAGTATAAAAGCCAAATCTTTATAGTGTCTAACACTGACAAAACACTCCAAGGCTGAGTTTATGAGGTTCTGTGCCATAAACATCAAAACTTAGAAAGCACATTTGTTGCTTGATGCATGTTTTTATTTACTCTCTTGGAGTGTTAATGAGCAGAGAGATGGATTCTAGTGTAATACCCAAGTTATCAGAACAAAAAATAAGGACCAACATTAGCATTGACGTTTTAAATGATTAAAAATTTCTTGAAAATTGTATCTCCTATTAAGTAACCTAGATGCTCCTTGTGGTCTGAACACTGAGAACTGCTTTGATATAAAAATCAAATTTGTAAATAATTTTTTCTGTGTTTGGAGTGGCCACATACTTGGCTTTTATTCAAAGGAGTTCAAACAAATGTTTTTTCTGGTCCTCTTCCATTTAGATAAACTATTTAGGCAGTGCAATAACACATAAAAGTTTGAGTTTCCAGCAATTAATGGCAAAAATGGCTTTAAAACCCCAAATACAATGAGAAAATATTTTGGCAAAGTATTTACACTGAGATATGAGAACCCTGAATCAAGCAATGTGGGTGCTTCCTGCGGGCTAAATGAATCCTGTCTCTGTATCCTTGAGTATTTTATATTTCTGGAGGCAGTCAGCACCTCAAGCTAACATCAGGTCCACACCCAGGATTCTCACTGAGCTCAAGTTAATATTTTAGTTCAGCCACCATGCCAGGATGATTTGCAGTGCATGTGGAAATTGTGCTGTGTCTGCTCTTCATAGGAGCATTTTTTCTTTCAAATAATAAATTCCCTACAGACAGAGGTTAGCTTTGCAATCAGGACAGTAAATACTGAATTTCTATGAAACCTGAGCACTGCCTTAATCTTTGGGATGGTTTTCTTTTTTTTGTTGTTGTTGGTGGGGTTTTTTTGTTGTTTTATTTGAATGTTTCACCTTTGTAGATCTGACTTCTCCCAGAGGTTTTGCTCAAGCTTCAAAGACTGACCTGTGTCCAGTGGGAGGTGTCCACAGCAGGGCTTGGAATGAGATGATCTTTAAAGTCCTTTCCAACCCAAATAATTCTACAGCTATGAATGAGCTGTCTCACTGATCTCTCCTCACTCTGACACACCAGAATCTGTTTTTCAAGATTGCATCATGAAATACGAGAGCTGGCAGGCCTTGGGTCGTTGCTGTGCACAACAAACCACAGGATCACAACTTGCTGGATATTTCAGTTCCCAGGGAAGGCAGCTCCATGAAGATTCCCTCAAGAAGGCAATTCTAGCTTTGAGCTGAAATGACACAGCTGCAGGTTAGTGGAGACCTCAGTAAGTATTGCTGAAGGAATGAACCTCCTGCAGCTCAGCCTGCAAGAAAACACTTCCAAAGTTGCAGATGGACCAACTTTGACTGTGTTAGAAACGCCAATTTTACCACTTCACCAGCTCTGAAACTTAGAATGTTTGATTTCACAGCCCTTTAAGTGTTATTTTAAAGCTGTTGACTGAAGACTGTGTTCAAGCTCCTGCTGGCGTCTTCCAATTTATTCAGTGTGTAAAATTCAAACTTTTCCTATTTTCCTGTGATGAGTTCTTTAACCCACTAGAGCCCAACAACTTAACCAAGCATACTCTAGAGACCTTTGATGATTTTCTGGAGAATTTACATATATATGTGTGTATCCATGTTAAAAAAAAAAATATATATATATGTATGTATTTACAGAACCTCCAAGCCTACAAATGTTTTGGGGTGAGAGAAATTCTCTCTCCTCCTGGAAGTCTGTTTAGCTGACTGAATTTTCAGACAGCACAATTTTTTTTTCCAAACTGAGTATTAAATTCACTCTATTTTACAGAGCAGATAAAGCCCCAACCAGATGGCCAGCCAAGGCTATTACAGGCTGTCATTACTTCCCACACCCACTTGTCCCTCCAGATTAGGAAATATGACTGAAGAGTTGCTTTTCCTCATGCACTTTTCCCTATTTCCATTGCCAGTGAACAGATGATGCCTCGCAGACATCTCCAGCTCTTCCCCAAGCTCTGCCATTCTAAAGGGTTGCTTTGCTTTCCTATCTCAGAGAAGGAAAATTAAAGTTTTAAAGAGGTACACCTGCTCCCTGCAAAAGGGAGTGCAGCATCCCACTGCACAAATAAAATCTAGCTGGGACAGAACTTGAAAAAACAGACTTACTGCCAAAAAAAGGTGCTTTCCCCAGAGCCATAAGTATAACATGTCCACATCCACCAGGAAGATTTATGCTGCAGAGTAAACAGTCACAAAATAGACACACAGGTTGTTGTAACCTGGCTCAGGGATTCCTCACAAACCAGGTTTTTGTTTCTTCATTTCCAGCTCCTTCCTTCTCCCCCCTTGCCTCGAAGGACCCTGAGGCACAGCAGCACTTCCAGCAGAGGAGGGAAAGCTGAGGTTTGGAAGGAATGGGGAATGGATGTGACACTTCCAGCAGAGGAGGGAAAGCTGGGGTTTGGAGGGAATGGGGAGTGGATGTGACACTTCCAGCAGTGGAGGAGAGCCTGAGGATGGCAGGGAAGGCATGGGACACTCCAGCCTTTGCAGAGCAGCTCTCTGGACTCGAGATTTCCTCTCCCCATCAGAGCAGCAAACTGAGGCACACGCAGCTCTGGGGGCAGTGGCTGTGCCCAGCTCAGTTCATCAGTGTCAAGTGCAGTGTGTGGTGCTGCCTGGAGGCAAACAGCAGCTGACTGGAATTGGGATGTGTTTGTCATCAATTACAGAGATCGATTTCCAATCTGGTCAGATTTACCAGTTCTGTGTTCCCAGGCAGGGGCTACAGGTGCTGTCACCTTCTAACTTGTCTTTTTGGGGACTGGCTTCACCTGGCTTTTTGTCTTTCAGTGCTCAGGTATTTCCAATGAGGACAATTCAGCCCCGTTTCTGCAAAGTGCCCCGGGTGCTGTTGGCTAATTCGAGCACACACAGCAGGGCTGTGGGTCCCAGGGATGTCCCAGCTGCTCCCTCTCCATCTCGTCCCACAGAAAACACAAACTCTGCTGTGTTCATCGAGCATCAGCTGAGCAGCAAGGAGCAATTCAGGGGGGTTCCTGAAGATGAAGCTGGAGGAATATTGTGGATGTGCATGGAAAAGGGAGGTTTAAAACCCACAGTGGACAAAGATCTGTTACTCTTGTTATGAGGATGCACAAACCTCCTGTCACAGGTGGAGTGGGACCTTCAGACAAAGTTTATTAGAGTTTAAGTAACTTTGTCTCATGGGATTTAAAGATGGCAGATCAAAGACGTTTATATAAAATTAATTATTTACTATTAGAAATGACTAGACAAAAGACCTTAATCAGAATTATTCACTACACAGTATAAAAGCTAAAACTCCTCCCAGGGGAGCACAGTGGAGTGTAACCCCATCAATAGGGGTTGCAATCCCTGTTGCCCTCAGTTTGCTGCTTTGCTCCTGCACCACCACTCAGTAATTCAGGATTTATTAGTGGGTAAGAGCTGCCAAACTGCCCTCAGGTTCTTTCTCCTCCTTGTATTCACCTTTTCTCATTCAGAGAGCCAGTTTTAAACTCCAAAGTTCTGTGTCACTGTGATGGGTTGGTGAATGAAGGGGTCTCTACATTTTCTAGGTGAATGTTTTCACTGCTGTCATCCCAGCAGCCCTGCAGTGATCCTGAAAACTGCTGTGGGGACATGGGGACAGTTTCACCTGGAGGAATGGCAAAAAGCTGAGCTCTAGAGGGCTCAGATGTGTGATGGGTAATTAAGATAATTTTAATGTTTGTTATGTCTTTCTCTACATTGCAACCCTTTATCTGTCATAAAG
>VYXF01002941.1:997122-1029853 GCA_013397295.1 Polioptila caerulea
TGCAAAAAAAAAAAAAAAAAAGAGTGGTTTCCATTCCAGAAAGAATCTGTTGGAATTGTACACTTTGTTATTTATTCAGGGCTGCACTGTTTCTATGATTAGTGCTACATTTGGTATAAATGAGTTATAATTTTTATCCAGCTTGTGCTCTAAAATGTATTTGTATTGCATGCTGCCAATGTAAAAAGGTACAAAATAAAATGGTCAATGTGTAGACTGGAAGGAACTCTTGATTCTTTTTTCCTCCCTCCTTTAGCAATGCTAAGTGTTTTCCTCACTCAGAAGTATGAAAGATTATCTTACAGTTTTCAAAATAACTTCCAGGCCACTTTAATCAGTGTCTTAAAGGATGTAAGCAAACAGGAAGGGATCAAAAAATAGAAATACAAAAGCCCAGGCTATTAAAGGGCTTTTTAAAAGGAAACAAAGCCTCTGTGAGCACCACTCTCTTTCAGAACTTTAATTAGGCCTCTGTTTAAAGTATGTCAAAGACCAGATGGTTTTCACAGTTAATAGGCAGCTTGGAACCATCCAATATCAGTCATCCAATTGTAAGCAGGTCTCCCAGGAAGCTCAAGAGGACACAGTTTAAGGCCAGACCATCTTTCCCAACTGGACAAGTCTGAATGTTTGTTTCTACCCTGAGGAAAGGGAATTATCAAGAGAAGAGCCAAAGCAGTGTTTCTCTGTAATTGGAACTTTCAGCTTTTTCCACACAGAGGCCATACAAGTGCTCCCATCCCAGTGGTCAAACATTTATAGGGGCCAGTATCAATCAGGGCAGAATCCACTCCTGCTTTGAAAGCCAGTGTCAGATGTAGGACTTTGAACCAAACTCTGAAGAACAAATCCTTAATTCCAGGATCTTTTTTTGGGCCCTGAATCTCATCCATGTGATGGAAGAAATCCCAGAAGAAACAATCAGGTTCAGAAAGAAGAGTTGCAGTTTGATTCTGCTTTTCCTTAATAAGTACAAGTTACATTGCTGAGCTATAATAATGATCCTCTGGGTTTAATCCCTGTACTATCTATTAACTTAGCAGGAAAGTTCTGCTTAAGTTTAATCACTGTCTGTGTTCCCTCAGGTGGTTTTTTTATTCTTGAATTCTTTATTGGGCTCTGAATTAAGTGCTATATAATAACAACTTCTCTCTTCTCTTCAAAGTCCTGTAGACCTTAATGAAGTTCTCAGTACCAAACAACTTTTCCCAGCACTGAGGAGAACTGGATGTTGCCAGAAACACCCCAGGTTCAAGCCAAAGAACCAAAAAGAAGGGACCCTAAAGATTATCCAGTGCCACCCCTGCCATGGCAGGGACCCCTCCCACTGTCCCAGGCTGCTCCAGCCCCAATGTCCAACCTGGCCTTGGGCACTGCCAGGGATCCAGGGGCAGCCACAGCCGCTCTGGGCACCCTGGGCCAGCCCTGCCCACTCAAACAGGGAAAAATTCCCTCCCAAAATCCCATCTAACCCTACTCTAAAGGCAAATTATTTGTTCATTTTGGTTTGTTGTCCTGATAGGGGAATGGGAGCAGGTTTTGGATGAAGACCTTGACTTACACAAAAATGATTGCACTGTGATCAGATCCAAACACCACAATGTGGAGCCTCCCAATGCCTGCAGTAGCTCCCATATTCCAATATGTTCATATTCTGGCCTTAAAACAGTCTCATATCTTAGCAGTGACAGGCAGCAGTAATAAAGCTGCAGTTCTTCATGTGAGATTCGAAAATAACAAAAGAAATTGGATTTTTGACTGATTTCCCTGAAAGAAAAAAATCTTGATTGCTTGGAAATATAACAGTATACAGCTTTGGAACTATGTATTTATATAACTGTACAAAATCAGGCTTTTTATCCTTTAGAGGGAAACAGAAAAGAAAGTACTGTACCTTTCAAGGTGAACTCATTAAAGGCAATATTTAGGGATTGAACTTCTAACCTTTTTTGCTGTAGTGATGTCACAGTGGTATTTATCAATGCTTCAGTGTGTCTCACTGACTTTTATCTATTTTTTCCATAAGCTGTGTATACTGCATCCTCTTAGAGACTGGATTTTTTTATACATGGATACAGGAAAGTGAACTTATACATATTTGTAATTTTGGGCCCTTAATCATCTGTCCTAGGAAAGCAATGGCCAGGAATTCTTGTGAATGAAATTTACCTTCCATTTAAAAAGAAACCATATTTTAGTAGCTGGCTTCAGGTAATAACAATTCCTCCTTTTAACAGCTAAATTCTCCAGATGGAGAATTGCCTGCAGACAGGCAGCCTGGCTTCCCTTCCTTCCTTCCTTCCCTCTCCTTGCTGTGGCTGTTGGTGGGAGGGTCTGAGAAATGAAACTCAACATGTGGTGGGATTGCTGCTGGCAGCACATTTATTATCATTAGCTGGTACAGGGAAAACAGTGTTCAAGCAAAACATAAAAAAATAAAATAAATAAAGCGAGTGATGGGGCTCTAATCCCTGTATTTGGCATTATTTTTATTTTCAACAAAGCCTCACAGGAACTATTCAGCAAGTTCTTTTCCTGGAGGAGTTTTTTGTCTGTGTATATTCAGAAGACAGAATTTGCAAAAATTCTTCTGATATGGGATCTATTTAGAACAAAAAAGGGGAGAGAGATCCCTTTGCTTCATTCCAAAGTACATCAAGAGGAAGGCAAACGTTCCCACTGAGTCACATCAGACTGAGACCAAAGACACAACAAACACATCAGGATTTAGCACAGTGGAGTTCTACTGATGTTAACAGAAGACACTGAACCCTGGGAAACATTACATAACAGGTTGAGCCTTAGATAAAAAAATAATATATTGAACCAGTCTTCTAGAACATATTTTTATCTGAATCATGCTAAATTAATTAGAGAGATTTTGAGGTCATTTTTCTTCTTTTAAGAAAGAGGAGCTGATGTGTGGACACTTTGCCACTCTGACTTTAGGCTGAAGGCAGATTCCTGGTGGGACACTGGCCCTGCCTGCTTTAATCAAGTGCTGTTCCTGTAATAATCCCTGCAATTCCAGCAAAGCAGGCAGCAGAAAAAAGCAACACAAAATGGTTTTGGAAAGGAGCCAGCCCTCCATAATTCTCCAGCTGAACCCCAAGCCCCCTCTGCTGCTCTGCAAAGTGCCAAAGTCACCTTTGAGTGCAGGCTGGAGCAGCAGCAGACCACAAATTCCACATCCTAAATCCACTGCACCTGGGAATCCACTGCTGGGTTCATTGGTATGCTGCTCTGCTGGGGTTGGCAGCAGCAGAACAGGCAGTGTAGGAGGAGTTTAGAGAGGATTTTGGAGCGTGAACTAAAATGAGCTATCACAAGTGGCAAGTGCATTGCTCCGAGTGTCACAAGCATTCATTGCAGCAATCCACCAGCTCCCTAAATGCCTCCCCCCAGGCTTTAAAGACACGGGGCTATGTCAGCATAATTATCCAGGATACTTTGCTGCCACTGCTTCATTTTAATATTTTCTGTGATATTCTCTGGGCTTTGGGGCAGGGTCTCACTTTCTGATGTTCTGGGGCAATGCAGTGTTCTCTTCAGTACTTAAAATTTAACTGAAAGTCATAGCTCAGTGGGATAAGGGAGCTGCCCCATATTGTTCCTGAATTCTCATGTTTTATTCTCAGTATCCTCGTTCTTTACACCTAGGCTGAGCTTTAATAGAATCCCTGAGCCCAGGGCTGGGGGCAGAGGTCTCAGGTGAGGCTGTTTGGTGTCACTAAGGCTGTTTAGTGCCCTCAGAATGGTGACAGAGCTGTGCCAGGCCCTTGGGTGGTGCAAACCAGCTCCAGCATTGTTTAGGAGTGATGTGGGCTTCAGCATTTTTAATTACCCGCCTTTGCCTCGATCTGTTCTCTACAGGAGACAAAAGGCAGAGGGAAGGGAGAAGGGGCTGGGACAGACTCTGCATGTCCCCAGCAAAGTGTCTGCACTGGAGGGAGCCAGGAATACAATCACAAGTTACAGAAAGGGCAGGAGCAATCAAAAGAGAGAAGTGAAGCTGATCTGGGTTATATTTTTTGATCTTTCTGCTTTCACATCGCCGAGTCACAGCTGCAGCTTATAAAGGTGCCATACAAGATGCAGTTCCCCCTGAAGCCCCATGGTAGCTTTGCTAGTGGTTCATAATATGGGAAAATGCTGATAAATAGTGCCAGGAAAAGGAAAATGGAAATCCCTTTCTTACCTCTTAAGATTGGTTAAGAAAAAAATCTTTGTTATCTCTAAAAATTCCATAGCATGATGAAACACAGTACAGTGATGTGTGATTTTCCCAGAATCACAGGATTTTGGGGAGCACAGTGGCTCACCTGGTGCCACCTCCTTGCTCAAGCAGGGCCATCCCAGAGCACAGGGCACAGGATGTGTACAGAGGGTTCTGGAACATCTCCAGTGAGGGACACTCCACGTGTCTCTGGTCTCTCTTCCAGTGCTCAGTCACCGCACAGGGAAGAAATTCTTCCTCATGTTCCGGTGCAACTTCCTGGGCACCATTTTCTGCCCATTGCCTCTTCATGGTGTTAATAGCAAAGAAAATTAAAAAAAAAACCCAACAAACAATGGCTGCTGGTAGCAAAGTCACAGTTAATGATTTTGCAAAGATCACCCACAGCAATTTTATCTGCTGTCTTGTCTGGCTACTGAGCTGGCAGGAAAATCCCTCCTATTCTACACTAGAACAGCTCAAATTCTAGCACAGGAATGTCGAGAAAGAGGTTGGTGGTTGGTGGCACAATTCCATCCTGTTGTGTACAGACACAGGTAACTTTTACAGAAATGTCCCTCAGCAGATCAGATCACCAAGGGTATCTGGGCTCATCCTGCCCTTGGCTGGAAGGGCCACGTTGCTGTTTGAAAGCAGAGCTGTTGTTCCTGTAGAACCAGTGAAACTCAAAAATAAGTTTTGGCTGAACTTCTTTTTATAAAGATCCTGAAGGAGCTGTAAAACAACTTTATTCTTTCTTCTGTGCAAAGATTGCCTTTACCAGTTTAGGTTGTCAGTTCTGACACATGTGTAGGTGAGTTTACAGTTCTATGATTCAGCTGGACTGGAGAGAAAACATCATCCTATGCTGACTGGTAATAGTAGAAGCTGTACTTGTCTCATCAGTGTAAATGTGTTGGGGCAACAATTTTTTTTCTAAAGAGTTTAAGGATTTTATTCTAATTATTTTGTTATATTTTCATGAGGCATTTTGAATGAAGTTCAAATTTAATGTACATTGAGTTTGCTCTATTGATTAGATCACACCCATCTATTTTATAGAAATGTTTTGGATGTAGTTTTATACTTTCTGCAAGAACACATTGCAACCATTACTTCTCATGAGATAATAGATATGTCATAATTTCATGTTCTGTATTAGATATAAATGGAGCTGTCATGCAATATTCCATTTCTGACAAGAAACCAATAAACCACGAGAAGAAAGAAGGCAAAAAAAAAAAAAAATCCAAACGAGCTGTGATTGATGGGCATAGAGCTGAGCTAGGATCCCCATGAATGATGTTAGTTACACAACATGCCAAAAGAAAGAGTTTCCAAAGGGAGTGATTTTGTGATTAGTTGTAAATTGTAATCAGGACCAGAACAGTTCCAGGAATTAAATGCTGCTAAGCACAGAAATGAAGAAAATGGAACACCATTCTCATGTTAAACAGGGCTTTGTTTTTCTTGGCATCACATTTGGTGGCAGTTGTCCTGCCTATAAAGTATTGAGTTGGGGGATTTTTTAAATTGACAGCTGAAAAATCTTATTAAAGCAAAGCCCAACCTGTGCTGCTGATAGTATTCCATGGTATTAAATCTGAAAGGACTTTTTAAAATGTGATTTTCTCTTCAGCAATTTACCACTCACACATTAGATGTCTTGGGCAATAAAAACATCTGTCATTATTTTGCTTTCTGGAATGCCATGTTTTAACAGGGCTTTGTAACATGTGAAGTGCCCAGGGAGGTTTGTAGCTAAAACCATTCCTTTCATTTCAACAGAATGAAAATACAGAAGAAAACAGAAGAAAATAATTTAATCAATATTTGATCCTACAGAATGAATTTTGCCTTCTCACAAAACAGAAGTTATCTGACAACATTAATAGATACAACAGAAGTGCCTGAGAGAGAAAACTTCTGAAATTTGGTATGCATGTCTGACATGACAGAATAATTAACACAGGCCATCCAGGCTGGTAGAATTTCACCCTGTAATTCTTTCCTTACTGCTTAGAGTTAAAACTAAAGGAAGAAAAAATCATCAGCGTTTGGTTTCACGTCTTGCACACAAATTCTCTTACACAAGGTCAACATTGCGTGCATTGTTCTCCCATGGATTGTCTGCACTTGCTGATAATTCATTCATTTTCTGGCTCATCAACTCTTCCTTCCAAGAGATTAAATGGCCCCTGTGTCTCCTCAAGAAATATGGGAGAGCTTGATTGCACAGGGATGACAAGAAGGATGAATGGATTGAATTTCGACATGGCTCCTTCCTTTGCTTCTCCTATTTCTCTGCTTCTTGGCAAAAAACAATCTGCTGCCAGAGCAGGAAAAGTAGCATAGATCCACTGGGGAGTTTTGCCTCCCAAAAAACAGCTTAGGCCAAGTGAAATTTCCCTGTGAAGGAATCTTCTTGGACAGGAGGGTGCTGCTGGCTGTGGGGACTGGCACAAACAGGAGTCTCTCACACCTATACATTTTCCTGTGGAAAAATTCTTGCTACTGCTCTTTCCTTCCCACATCAAACAAGAAATTTTAATTTCTTTTTAATTAATTTCCATGGCTCTGTTTCCCTTTTCCTGAATAAAAATATGAATGAAGACCCCCTCTGACCTTCTCAGGAGAATTCTGTGTGAGCATAAAGCAATTTATGCTGCAAGACAAACTATTGTCTCAGAGCAAGATAAAGGTATTAACATCTTATTTGCCTCCTTTACTCCTGTATCGGACTCTTTGATGCAAATAAACACTTACACACTCCCCTTTACATCTTGGATCTTAAAAGGAAGGACCCATCATTGGTATTTTCACATTCAAATAGGATTTTTGCTTTTGCTGCACGTTTTTGTGAACTGCCTTTGCAGAGGTGTGGACTGAGCTGGCCATGGAGAGAAGGGCAAGAGGTTGTCAGCAGGGCTTGCTCTCCAAAAACATGCCAAGCCAGATCTAAATCCCACTGAAGCTCTAACAAACTCCCATTCTCTTTCAACTGGCTTTCCATTTCTGACATGATTAATCCTCATTTTATATAGTACTCCCCACATTTGGTACTGGGCATGAGAAACAGCTAATTAGCTTCTGCTCAAGCACCCTCCAAAAGATAAAATTAAAACAAGTTCTCTGCAGTGTGTATATATAAATATATATCTATATATATATATAATGGCCAATATTAACAGAGCTCCTAAAAGCCATCATTCCCCTGTGCAGAGGGAAATATCAGGGCTTCTCTGCCACAGTGCAGGGCAGAACCTGGCCTGCCTTGGAGCAGAATACACATCAGGCTGTGCTTAAACCAGCTGCTATTTTTGCAGGACATGAACACACCATGGACCTGGAGTCTCAAGGTCTCTGTTTTGTTCTCATGGGCATCATCCCTGCCTGAGTAAAGGCATTGTCATTATCTCTGGGAAAGGTACTTGGAGTCATTGTCTCGTGTAGATTAATAATGAAGCTCTAATTGAATCCTGAAGGCAATGGATTCAGGGCTGATAGTAGTGTTTTATAGTTTTGGATAGAATGCAGGTGAGAGTGTTGCCAAGATAAACTCAAGGTTTGCTTTTATAGCTGGCAGGCCTTGCTGGAGCTCCTTTGTTAGAGCTGGAGTTCTGCAAAATATATCAGCACAAAGCTCAGCCCCAAGTCCTTAACTCACTGTGCTGAAGTCCTCAATAATCTGTGCTGAAATTCCCTTACAAAAGAGAGATGAAGAAATTCCTTTCCCTCCTGAGGGAATTCTTTCTTGAAACTCAGCACAGAAAGGTAAAGATTGTGGAGTTCATTGTTATTTTAAATTGCCCTCAAGAGAGCAAGAAATGAGACATTTATTACCTTTGCATTGCAGGTTGCCACTGGCACACGAAGTTTACCACTGGATAACGGGCAAGCTTGGACAGGAACAGTTTTTATCCATGGCAAGCCCTTGTTAAAACATTGGCAACGTATCTTGGAGCCAGCCATGGCCAGACACACCACCAAAAAACAGCAGGGGACACAAAAGGAATTGCACTTGTCTTGTTTGTCCCCAGACGTGCCATGCATGACTTCTGTGGTTCATCAGGAACCTCAAATAGACTCTTCCCTCTATATTCCAGTGGGATTTCCTCATCACTCCCTTAGGTACCTAAAAAGACAATTCATCCAGAGAGCTGCACTCTTCACAGAGACCTTTCCTGTGCAGCTCTGGAGTCAGGGGATTGTGGAGCTCTGTAACAAATCTTGGCAAGTGGCACATATTCACTGTATTTGAAAGCTGGTACATTCCTAAGGGAACTGCTTACAAAGATGACAAGCCATCTGTCCCTACTTCTGGTGTTTTCTCTGCTTCCACATCCATAAGTTAAGGTAGAAATAATGTTTTCAACTCAAAAGCCTAATTTGGGCTGTAAATTGTAGGTTTGTAATGATCAAATCTAGTTTAAGCCAGGCAGTGAATATTTTTGTATTGCCCTTTGCTGGTAGGAATTTCTTCTTCCAGCACTGACGTCTTGCAGCTTACTGCTCTGTTCTTTGCATTTAATATGTTATATTAGCACATCACCAAGTCCTGGGCTCCTGCTTCTTCCACCCAGATCCAGGATTACTTACAGCAACCATTCTGCTGCACTGGCAGCTCTCTCCCAGTGGATATTCCATTATAACAAAGGTGGGCAGTGTAAAAAAACAATGTTGCAGAATATTGCTTTGATTAGCAAGGTGCTGCAAGGGCGCACTGGAGAGTTACATACACGGACACCTGGAATGAAGGGCAGCAAAAGGAAAATATTATTTAATTTCTCTGCAGACACATTGTGTGGGCAGAGCTGAGCCCTCCTGCAGGCTCTGAGCCCTCACAGCTGACTCTGTGACCAGAAGAAATGAGCTTGGACTCGGTGCACCAGGCAAGGAAGGGTTTTTGGAATGGGTAGGGTTTTCCTTGGGCAGGATAAGAAGCCCAGCAGAGGCCCAGTCGTGCTCCCATCAGGGGCATCCCAGGTGCTGTGCCAGGTAAAGACCAGGAACTGCTCAGCCACAGGAGGGTCCAGCTGCCAGCACAGACAAGGTCTCTGCAAAAGGTTTTTCTACTTTGCTCCCAAATCCATTCTTCACACTGTTCTTTTTAACAATTTTCAGCAATTAAGGTTGTACAAACTTTTCCTTTCCTTCCCTGTCCTACCATCAGCTTCAGCTTTAAATAAACTTGGTGAACTTGAAAATCCTGACCCCTGGCAGTGAAAGCACAGGATGCCTCAAGCTTTCCTTAGGGCTGTGGCTGATAAAGCACCAGTGTTAAGATCCTTGAATTTATGCCTGTTGGAAAAGAGTTTGTCTTTCCTACAAAATTCCAGAGTTTCACTGCTGGCCAAGCCCAAACACACAGTGTTTTCAGCCTACAGATTATTTTAACTTCTGCTGAACTCATCTCTAATTGCTTTACCCTCAGTGCTTCCAGTACAACATCTAATATGATTAGCTAGCCCATTAATTATCTTGTACTTTAACTACAAACCTCCTGCTGAAATCCAAGGAAAGGTCAATGCACATCTGGAGAAAATGACACCTAACAAGGTACATTTATCAGCAAATTAGGCACACTGTGAGTTCAGCACACACAGACAGTCCAAAGGGTTTTTACTCCTGTGCTAATGGTATTGCAGCTATTTTGCTAAGGATATTTGCTTGTAATCAACAGGAGACTGCCTGGCTAAAAGCCTCCCATGCACATCAGTGAACAAAAGTCCTCTATACATTATAAAAATGACTCAGATTGAAGAATGCAGAAGATATTTGTTAAGTAGTCCAGTCTGCACAGATACCAAATGACACCTGAGGAGCTGTTGCTGCAGACAGTAAGTCTGTTACATGTTTTTACCTCAAATAATAAAAAAATAGTTGTTGCCACATAAAGCTCCCAAGGAACAGCTTGACAAGCATTTGCTTCCAGCAGTGTTGTTGGCCCAAGTTCCACATCCCCAAGCTGCTGCCTCTGCTGTGACTGAGAAGTTGTTTGGTCCACCAGAACCAGGAGTTGATCCAGAGGAAAAAAACTTTTTTTTCCCTTCTGAACTACTTTTAACCTGAGTCCAGGTCCCCAGGCAGCCTCATGTCTGCACAGACATATCCAAGCAGGCAGCTGAGTGACCAAAACAGGGAAAGAGGCTTGTAGGGTGATGTTACTACTCCAAATATGTCAAAACACCACCTGAGTGACTGCAGAATTAATTACTAAGTTCACATTAGAGTAAAAGGAACCTGACACAAGCCCATTGAAGCCAGCACAGATACATTTCCACCCTGCCTTAAATTGCTGGGTCAGTGGTCTGCTGCAGCTGGCATTTTGAACTTAATGCCATTTAAAAGAAAGGCAACAAGTCAAGGTCATATTAAAAATATATTGGGGACACATTAAAATAACTCAAGCGTATTTCAGTTCAATGCATCTTTGAGGGTTTATAACTTGTATAATTTCCCCTGGAGGGAGGGTTAGGCTTGGGATCTGTTATCAAAACAAAGGACAAATGGCTGAAGAAGGTCTGCACGTGTATTTGGCACTTCTTTATTTCCTCTTCCAGTTTATGAGTAACAGAACACCTGGGTGCACATGGCAGTTTTGCACAGCTGGCTGAGCCCAGGAGGATTGGGTAGCCAAACCCAGTTTGCTGCAGCTCCTGCTTGGGCAGCTCTGTGTGCCCAGGCTCAGAGCTCCTGCCTCAGAGGTTCCAGGGCAGAGGCTCTCAGCCCCTCTGCACATCCAGCACTGATGTTACAGGAGAAATCCCTCTTCTGTCCTCAGGACTTTTCAAACAGGTGCCTCATTACATAAATACACAATACACACATATGCATTTATACCCAATTGTTAATTCTCTCTCAGTGTGTAGTTTCTGTTAATAGCTCTTTTGATGCTGTTGTGAGGCACCACTGTTTTCTAAGTGTGTAATCCTGAGAGGATTTCACAAATCATTCAATATGAGATGTCACCACATCTCAATCAATAAACTTGTATCATGACCCTATTAACAAAGGGGCTTCCAGTGGCTGAAACCACTTACATTTGTACAAAGGATGGCCTGGAAAGCAAAACTAATCTTGTTTATTGACAGAGCTCTGTTCTGAGGAAGAATGGTCCCTTAACAAATCATTTAGCCAAGATATTTTGCAGAAATGCTGCCACCTTCATGAAGGACTTTTGGAGGTGATTTATTTCTGCTTTCCAGCTGCAACTCCTGTTTTTCACTGTCATTATTTTCTGTATTTCCACATGGAGCTTCCACTGGGAAGGGGAAAAAACAGAGAAAGTGTTTGCCATGACAAAGCTGAGCTCCCCTTTTTTTGGCTACTTTATATGGGCAGAAATCTGAGACCTGATTCTCCCTCAGGTCCCTTCTCCAGCTCCCTTCCACACCACTTTAGATCCTCCCTGGTGGCTGCTAGAGCTAGAGCTGATTATTTAGATACTCAGAGCTGTGTTTTCTTAGCCCTTTGTGCAGACAGAAAAGTGGGGACAGAACAATCATACCTGAGCATCCTGCCATGCAGAGAACACTGTGAATCCCTTAAGCTACCAAGAGATTAATAACCAAATGTTCCACAACACCCATAACAAACCTGAGCTTAGGAAATCTTGACTTCTCACCACACCGAAGTGAGCTCCTGGTTTCTGAATAAACCCTGTCCTACTCATGCACTCTTGAGCATAAACATTGCTTTGGTTGTATTCATGAGGTCATTTTAACAAGGTTACACTGAAAGTTATTTGATTTTGTGACAGAAAGTGAGCTACAAGGTCAACTGCTTCATTTGTTCTCCTCCCAGGCCTTTGTTGTCTATAACCATCTCTTAAATAGACACACTTCACGTTTGATTGCCTGGATTTATATGGCTCTGAAGCTGGTTTATAGACATATAAAAGATGTTTCCTTTACAGCATCCATATGTAAAGGAAGCCTGAGAACCCTGTGTTTTAAGAGCCATTGAGCTGAAAGCACCACTCCTGCACTTTGGGGACCTGCATTTTACCTCCAAGGGGGTGCAGTAGGTGGGGTTCCCTGCTCTCCAAACAGATCAGCTGAGTGCCAGGAGCAAACCCTGTCCTCATGGCCACCTCTGCTCAGGTCACTGGAAATTTCCACTGTGGAAAAAAGACAAATACTTTGGTCTTTGGGATCTGCAACAGAGGGCAGAAAAGTTTATGTTTTCCAGTCCATAGGTTGCTTTGCAGTTAGGAATAAACCCTAAAAGGGAGTGCTGGGTGATGGCTGTGCTGCTGGCCAGGGGGACCTCAGCAGGCTGGGGAAATGGGGGCTGTCCAGCAGGAAAGCAGCTTTGCAGGGACAGCCCTGGGTGCTGGTGATGGTGGGGACATCTACATTGCTGCTTTTCTTCAGCTGTTTGCATCAGCCAGCAGAAGAACACGAGGCTGCCACGTCCCCATGTTTGCTGGTCAAAGCCCACACACAGGGCCAAGGATGCTCCAAGGACCCTGTCTGGATGCACCAGATCCCAGCTCACTGCTGCAATGCCCATTTTCCCCTCAGCCTCCTTCCTGGCAAACACCCAGGAGCTGTGTGGGGCCCAGAGCCCATCTTCTGCTTCCCTTCACCAAGGGAAAATGGGAACTCTTCAGAGGACAGCTCTGGTAAATCTGCACCTGAAGCAAAGGAACATCCCTGCAGTGGCTCTGTGGAAATGCCCTGTAGCCATCCTTACACTGGAGTGGTTCCATCAGCCTTTGGGAAGTGAATCCAAATTCACAGCTATGAAAATCCAGTCCAGGGCCAAACTCAGAGTGCAAGAGTTGCTGTCAGAACAGTATGGAAAAGCAACCCAGAGTGCTCCTACTAAATCCAAGCAGTTGCCAGTGATTCCACCATTTGGATTAAGGTTTGCCAAGAGCACTGAAATGGGAACAGGCATGTGAAATAATATTTCCCATTATTAAACAGAAATTAATGGGATTTTTTTATTTCAACTCTGGGGAACATACCCAATTCAAAGGGATGATTAAAAATAATAGTCCATTAATACAGCTCTTCCCCAATCCCTGCTCCTATTTGAACATCCAGTCTCCACCAGCAGCACCCTGGCATTGATCATTTTGTAGGAAACATGAAATGCTAGATTTTATTATTCATCTCATGTTAAAAAAAAAAAAAAAAATCACATGCAGGGAGGAATCAGGGAGAATATTATTATGGAAATAGCATTGTAGACAGAGTTTGTAAAACGTTTGTCATATTGCAGACACAGAGTTATAAATATTAATTTAACATTTGTTGGGAAGGGACCAGGAAAACTCCAGCAGAGTCACTGGAAATGTTCTGTGCTGTGCAAGGCATCTCAAGCACAAGGAGGAATTATTGGATTATTATTTGAACAGCTGTGTGAGGAGGTGTTCCCAAAGGACAGGAACATTCCTACTGGCAGAAGCAGGGAGTCCTGGAACAGAGGGAGAGAAGCAGTGGATAAAAAGTTTTCCAAAAGAAAAAGCTTTGAATGAAAAATTCACTTCTGTCCAAATGAGAATGTTTTGGGAAGGTACTGGATTTCTTAGAGAGGCTTGGAATTAATTAATAAAAATTTCCACCTCCTTTCCTGTCCTACTATGCCCTGTTCCATAGATATATTGATTTTTTTTAAAGAATCGTCTGGACTTTTTTTTTTTTAATGCTTACAATCACTTCAGCAGAGGTGAAAATATAGCAGGGAGAAGTTTAAATTTTTGTATGTGGATTGACTAATTAAAGTGTAATTAGCCTTATCTGTTTAATTATGCATTACAATACATACAAAAATAAATCAAAGTTTCCTGGATACACTTGAAGCTGTGCTGTGTATGGTGTATGTTGCAGCACACAAAGAAGATTTCTGCTGAGGAAGCAAAGTATTCATTTGTAGCAGATTTAAAATCACCCTATAAACTCCATTTATTTTATTTTTCTTTGTTTTATATAACCATAGGTTACTGTCATTTTTCCTTCCTTTATGTCCAAACTTCCATTTGCTTTTAGGATGTAAGAATGGCTTGTCACTGCAGTTGCAGCCCATTTTTTGTTTCTATCACTAGAACTAATTTTTATGCCCTATTCCCAAACCAATTTCTGCTCTCCAGATGCTCCTCATTCCTGCAGCATCCTCCTGCTCCCTCTTCCATTGCAAAGGCAGCTCCTTGCCAGCCAGGGTCCCCCTGCAGCAACTCCTCTCCCACCCCCATAAAATCTGACTGTCCCCCCCTCCCAAGGGATGTCACAGCCCAGCACCTTCTTAAAAATGCTGTTTAACCAAACTCATCAAATTGCTCAGTGTGGCACAGAGTTGATAAATACAAGTGTGTGTAACCCTCCACTCTGATATTTAACACAAAAATGAGGCCAGTGGTCATGGGGGTTTTGTTGTATATATACATATTTTAAAAAATTGTATTTTAACTAACAAAGGACATTGTAAAGTTTAAAAAATTGTGTCTGACAGGTTAATTTATAAAGATGCAAAGACATCTGTCTGTTTTGGATAAAAAGTTTCCTTTGGCAAACTTGCTCCCCAGAGCAAGAGGGATTTTGGAAAGCCAGTTCAGTGGGAAGCCCCAAGAGTCACTAGAGGGTCACAGCCCGTGGCAGGCAAGGAGATGCCAAGGGAAGTGTTGGGTCCTGAGAGGCCAAACAGGAAAATCTCATTGTTGTCCTCAACTATCAAATGTGAGAGCACAAGAGAAGACAGAGATGTTATTCTTGAAGATGCAGAGAAAGGACAAAAGGCCACAGAGGTGGCCACAAGCCCCACCCAGAAAATTTCAACTGTGTATTAGAAAAAAAAATTGCAATCCCAGCAGTCAAACATTACAACAGGGCCAGAGAGGGAAAGGATCTCCAGCCTTGAACGAGGCCCTAAGCAGGGAAGTTGGACTAAGCAACCCTCCAAGCTATTTTTTGTGATTAAATACAAAACCTTGTTGTAAAGACCCACTGGAAGTAAAGTAATTTTAATTACAGCCATCAGTTTATATACACAATAATGTGTATTTTACATATAACAAGGGGAAAAAAAAAAACCATACTGCATTTCAAAATTTCTTTACTGCAATAACAGAGGCAAATAGTCAGGAATAAGGTTAAGCCACTAATATTAAGAAAAGCCACAATGAGTGTGTGTAAATTGAAGCCAGAGGAAAGCTACAGAAGGTCAGTACTCAGAGACATGAATTCCAAGGGTTTCACAATACCTAACTCACCTCAACCTCATTGCATGAAAATGGAGTCTGGATTGCAGGGCTGGAGCTAGATTATTATCTAGCACCCATAAGCTTCAGGTTCCTATTTACAGTAACTGTTTCAAGATGTTAAACTCTAAGGTCAAGGTAAGAATTTTAGTTCTCAAAACTGCAGCCTAGTTTCAGTAAAATTGCCTTAACTTAAACTAGTCTGTGATTCTATAATTACCAGATAAATGTGTCATTTTAAATTGTTCCTCATTTCAGGATATGTGAACACTGAACTAGCTGTAACAAACTTCTAATATTTTCAAAGTCAAAGGTTCATTTTTACTTAAAAAAAAAAGCCACAATAAAACTCTTAACAGAGACTTAAAAAGGTCTTTATAAAATAATCTCCATCACACTTACAATAGTAAGAAAATTATTCTGGTTGCTATTTTTTAGTAAATATGAACTGGTTTGTGTAATCTGTATTAAAGACAGTTATAACTACAGTTCACATTTCATTTCTTAAAGGAGGATGAACAAATGTGTCAAGAAAAGTAGATTATTGCTGTTTCTCATCAAGTTCTTTTTTACTAAGGGCATGCTGCCTTGGTAGGCAAAGCATGTCTGGCAGCCAGCTGAGATAGGAGAGCTGAAGGAGAGAAGTTATGATTTGCAAGCCAAAAAAACCTTCTTCAATCACCTTGTATTTGGCAAAGGGACAACTGAACTGATTTAAGATCAAAACTGTGTCATTCCATCCATCTCCTGAATGACAGTGCTGATCATCTCATAACTTAAGCTTGCTTGAAGTGACACAAGAAGGTAGAATCCAAGCAAGGTCTGGACTGGCAGGAAAAGCCTCTGATGCTTATCCTGTCATAGCCCACAATGAAAACACCAGATGTTCTTCAGAGGGTTTTTCACCAGGTCTGCTGGAGCAATGGGCATGGCTGTGCAGAGAGAACAGAACATGGACAAATTGAAATAGCAAATCAATCAGGTTTTCTATTCCTGCAGTAGTACTAATCAAAATCAACATGCCACCATTAAATTTCAAGAGGGCTCAAAAAGATCTAAAAATCCATAAACGTTTTTAATCAAACTTTTCACACAGTAAAGCATTTATAATGTATTTTCTGTGGACACAAATTGACAATTACAACTGCAAACAGAAAAAGCTCACAACTGCTAATAGGGTGTCATTCATTATTTTAACCAGCTGTTAGATTCTTTAGCCTTTGGTAATAAATTGTCCTAGTGAGGATGGTGATGTGTCCAAGGTTTAATCTGCTGGTGAACTTCTTTCCATTGTTTACATGAAACCTTACACTGCTGTTTTACAAAGAGCAGCTTCAAGATGGTCTAGAAGACCTAAATCAAGTCAGTCCTATAAAATAAAATGGATGTTGCTGTCAGAGGCACTACTGGATAATCCATTGCCTTCACACTGCCACCCTTCACATTTGAAGGTAGGAAAAAAGAGAAAAAACCCACAAGACTGCTAACACTGGGGGAGAATTTCCCACTTCAGTAGTTTCAGATTCCTTGTGATGTGATATTATTTTACACAGCACATGTAATGACATTTCTTGTTGTGTGGGAAGGATCCCTGAAGGTTTGCAGCCTTCCCAAGACATCACATCAGTGCAATCTGCCCTCCCATTCAAGCCTCTGGTATCTGAATCCAGTCTCAAACACTGTCCAGTCAAGCCAGTGCTGAGGGACATTCTGAGCAACTCCTGATGGAGTTACAGAGATCCCTGGCTGTGCTTTGTTGTGTGACATCCTGCTAAACTGTCCCCCAACTGTGTGGTTCTCAATGAAAAAAACCACAATTATCCCAGGGTCTGCTGCAGCTGAGCAGCAAACTCCTCTGAGCTCAGCACTGATAAATCATCACATCCCATTCCCCCCTGCAATGAGGCTTCAAGGCATTTCCTTTGCAATGAGATTCCTATGATTTCAACCAGAGCCATCATAAAGAAATAGAAGCAGACAAAAAATTCTGCAACTGTGACTTGAGACTCTGCATAAGCCATTGTGATGACTGATACACCACTGTCAGAGCTGTGCAGCCAGCTGGTGCCTTTTCCTTTTATTTCTCCATGCTTTAAAGAAAAACCATTTGATCAGCCTTGACATTTTATTTTTAAAAAAGCTGCTATCAACTGACCATCAGAAGCATTCTGTTACAAAAGAGTACTAAAACTGTATGGTAGCAATGACAGATACCTAAAATATTCCTCTGAAATGTCAAGCATTTCTTTTCATGCTGGGTATTTATGTACCTTGACATTATCAGTTCTTCTGAAAATGGAGAAATACATCAGAAACTATCTTGTATGATTCCAAAAAGGCAAGGTGCATATTATTTCTTCCTTGCTTCTCAACAGAAAGTATTTTCTTTTCTGTAACATTCAGTGATGCAAACAGGTACAATATAGATCCACAGTTTGGAAACCTACATCTTAAAATAAAAATACCTGCAAGAATATTTCAGCTCTAAAATACTCAATTATAATGTGTATTTCTTTTCAAAGCAAACTTCCATGTTGTGTCATTTCACTTATTCTACTGAAATTCCTAATCTATACAAAGAATAAAATACTGACCTATATAAGGGTCTCATTAAATTATCAATAATTATCTCCTAATTTATCCTCAGGAGACAAACAGCTTTTTGCTGGCAAATGTGCACCATTGCTCAAGCAATCCTCTATGGACATTGCAACAGTGAAACACTGTTGGGGTTCTTTAATCCACTGCACTGTAAATAAAGTTTCATCTTATCCAATTTCACCATATTTTCCTAGTCTTGAACATTCACTGAACAACTGAACTGAGGGAGAAGGGTAATAAAGAGATCATACTTTGGTTGTATTTGTAGTGGCAATTATTGCCCAGTACCAAAAGCACTAACATCAGATATCTTCTGGGAATGAAAGGAAGAACTCAAAGCTTTCCTCTGCATTCAAGTTTAGAAACTGTTTTTGCAATCAAAACGACATTTTATGGCTGTCTGCTTCATAATTTAAACTTCAGAGGAGAAAGGGGAAGTAAAGACATCTAAGCTGCAGCTGAGTTTGATATGAGCACAGAAGTAACACTTGAGCAAACTTACAAATTCCTGTTTCTATACATCAATGCTGTGGCTGCTCAGGATTGATATTCATGGTCCTGTATATCTCTTTGAGAAACAGCAAGGCAGTGTCTTCAGATCCCCTATGAAGAATGAAATAAAGAAAAGGAAACAAGGGAAAGGGAAAAAAAAAGGAAGACGTTAGTTCAGTATGGTCCATCGGCTAATTCTCCTAAGTCATATTCCATCCAATTTCAGCTCTCTAAAAGGTTTGCACAACCTCTTGGCCTAGTATTTACCTTTCATGAACATGGCCTTACCTCTACCAGCTTCCTCCAAGCTATAATTCTACAGAAGATTTGAATTAGTTCTGCTATCAACCCTAGCCTACGCATTTACCTTTTTCCTAGTGCATGTCCTCCTCCTGTCCTCCCTAACTTCCCATGCTGCAACTCTAAATCCCCTCCTCTATCCACTTCTTTGATGTTACTTCCTTGTCTTAATCTCCTCAAATAATGTATCACCTTTTGTCCTGAATATATTCCACACTTCATTCTACTCATTTTGTCCCACTCCATAAATGAGCCCAGTTCTAGCAGCAACATTCTAATTCTTCTCTAACTGGCAGGCCCTTAATTGTAAACAGACTATGTTAAATATCCATAGTCTTCCTCTCTTCCTTACTATAAATGTTAGGTAGCTCTCAAATAATTGAAAGATTAATATCATTCAAGTGCCATGTTTCCAAGTGGCTGTTTTCCCTCCTCTTTTCAGAAATCAAAGCTTTAGGCTATCTGAATTAAAAGTCAACATGAATAGACTTAATTTTCTTCTTCATCTATAAATGCTTTTTAAACACATATAAATAATACCAACATAAAAAATAACAACGTTAAACAGGCAAATTTTAACAAAGTTCCAGAGCTGCAGGAGTTATTAGATAAGGGCAGCTTCCTGTGCTTTTTAAAATAAATGATATAGGGAGCCAGTAAAGGAGATTTAGATGGTCAGAATTGTGAACCTCCAAATGTGAGGAAAATAATTTTCAGAACACCAGTACAGAATTAAACATGCAAGCTAAGAGACTACATGTATTTTCCACAATTCAGCACAGACATTTCTAGATGGTCTCTGCATTAAATGAGCAGCAAACAAGCAAACAGAAGGCTCAACACAGGACCTCCAATCTCTCCAACACTCAGAGCATTTCACTCAAAGCTTTTCCCACCATTCCTTAGGAAAAACATGCACTCCTATATGGGTCATTAATCACTGTGCTTATCTTCCCTACTCGAATGACAAAGACAGCTACAGGTACCAAGTTTTGCAAACGCTGGCAGTGATCGGCTGCCACCCTGTGGAAAGAATTCCCACCCCTTCAGCCCTGCCTGCGGGTCGGCACTGCCACCAGCAGGTGACCCCGACACAGCTCAGTGCTCACAGCAGCCCGGGAACCCCTCCTCTGGCAGGGGCTCAGCTTCCAGGGGAAGGGATGATGGCTCGAATGAGACCCTTCAGGTAACGCCTTCAGAGCTGTGTTTTCACCTCTGGAAAAAATGCCTGCTGCTAAAATGACCCACTGAAAATGGGCAACTGCAGAAAGAACGTAGAGCACTCTTTGTCCAGCACCTGCTGAACTCAGAATGAGAGATCAGCCACTCCTCCCTCACCAACACCACTTTGCACAGCTCACAGCTGACATCCAAGCTAGGCTGTTACATATCAAGGTGTGTTGTTAAATATACTTCACACATCCTTTGCTCTGCCAGAAGAAGCAATAAAGTTTTACCACTTTTTGTAGTCTAATAAAAATCCTTTGTGAACAGTTTTATTTGAAAAACTACAGTCGTGAAAATGCTTCCAGTGCTTTCCTCGTTTTGAAAATGACAGTGGCTAAAAATGTGTGTTTGGAATGTCAAAGGTCGAGAGAACAGTGTGCAATGCAAACAGATTTGTTCACTGTGTGCTAACAAAGGATTTTACTTTGAAACAGCATTATCAAACAGTGACATCCAAGCACAGCACCCTGAGCCTGACACTCCTGGACAATGACACACACTGTGTACCTCGAGCAGTTTCTGCAATCACAGATCTTGCCCCTTACCAGTAGCACAGGTGACTCTGCAGAGCAAACAGGTACTCATTGAAGCTTTCGATTGGTTTCTCCTGGAGAACATAATCAATGCGACGCCCTCCGTTCAGCATCCCAACCTTCACTGAAACATCTTCATCTTTTGGAGGGTCTGGACTTTCAGTGATCTTCTCAGCTAAAATCAAAAGAGTTTCAGATTTAAACTATTTTCAAGCACAGCCTGCTTGACTGTAATTAAGAAATATTACCTGCTTTCCCTGCTGTAATTTCCAAGTGTTTGTGACAATAGTAACAACCTGAACTGCCCGGCATGGTTCAGAAAGGTTATTGAACTACAGGCTTACTTCTTTCCCAACAGTTTAAACAGTTTTCTTAAGAAGTAACTGCTAAATGAACTCTCCCTGAACTCACTCCAACCCACCAAACTTTCACTGTAATTTCTCTCCCACATCCAGGTGAGGAGGAGAGTGACGGAGCAGCTTTGGTGGGAACCTGGCATTTAGCAGAGACCTCTTAACAGGGTCAAGAAAATCAATTGCAAACAGTCACTGGGATATTCAAGTGTCAACTTAAATTTGAGGGAAGTTACAGAAAAACCAATAATGTGTCCACATACCTTCCACCACCTGCTTTTCTTCCTCCTCTTTAATTTGGTTAGCTACTTTCTCCAGTTCTGCTTGCAGCTGGGTTGAAGATGTATGAGCACGTGCAAATTCATTAAGGGTCTGCCATGCACTCTTCAAAGAGCTAATAAAGCCCTGCTTCAGATCAGATCCCATACGAGACAGAGAGTCCTTCAGCTCTGAGAAAGAAAAAAAAACACCAACAAAAAATTTAATTCAGAAGGATTTCAAATTACCAACTAAAACCAGAGTGATGAAGTTCTGTTCAATAAACATCCCAATTACCAGGGGAAACAGGCCAGCTATGTCATAAATGTGCATTTCTTTCTTCTCTATTCTGTTTAAAAAGATTAGGTGAAATGCAATTAATACAAAATTGACTTCTTACTGAATGAGTCAATGAATCCACCCACAGCAAAGTAAAAACAGTAAGGAGCAGCAGACCACATTTTTCTCCTTTCTTATACACACTTTTGGAGAGTTGTAATCTGAAACAAATATCTTGTGTGGTCTAGCAAAGCAGTCTCACTGTAATGCACAGTTCCAAAGGACAGATGCTGCAGAATCTCTCCAAGTGCCTGAAGAGAGGCTTTCAGGAGGGCTCTGTGAACTTGCACAGCAGCAAAATTGACTTTCCTTATTAGATGTACAAAATTTAAGCTGAGCACCTTGGTGTGATGTGTACCCATGATCAACAAAATCTGTCCCTGGCCTCCAATGGCTACAGAGCCTCCTTTTCCTCAGGGTTTCCAAAACAGAACAGACTGGTTAAACACATCATGGTGGTCAATAGGGACAGCAATGAATTTCGTTTCTGTTCCACAGCTTCTTAGAAATGAAGGTGATCAAGCAACATACAGCAATTTTTTAAGGGAACTTTGGTAATGAGAAGGTTAGATCTGGAGGAAATCTGATTATTACTTCTGAATGAAATTATGAATGCCCAACTCATAGGGCTGGGTGGAATCACCTCTGATGTTTAGGAAAAATATGGAGTTAGATACCCCGAGATATTCATTAGTCTCTTAAAATCTTACAATATTCTAATGCATCATATGAGTAAATAATGAATGAGATCCATATGAAATAAGTTTCTTTTTACCCAGATGAAGTCTTTTTCTGCCTTTATGATGTGGAATGAGAACTGGTTTTAAATCCATGTCTTCAATGATCATTGGTTCTAACCTGTAAGCTACTGGATCAAGCTGTTAAGAGACAACACAATGACATTTAGTTATCTTTAAAATTATTCTAATTATCACATTTCAGTGAAAAAAATCCCTATTTATGGTTTAAAGACTGCCATTTTTGAATTCTGCACTATTTGAATTTACAGAAATTCAGTTCATGACATATTAAGCAGATTCATGAACCACTCTGGTCTTGTCCTCCTACAGAAGGAGAACATTCTAATGAGGAAACACAACAGCAAGATTTCCTTGCACTCAATTTCTATCAATGTGTCACTGTTGTTAAACAAAATGAGACAGAGGAGGACAAACACTGCATATAAAAATACAAATATTCCAGGAAAATCTAGAAGAGTGGCCTCAAATAAATGAGAAAAACCCCCCCAAAACTTCCTTAATTCTGAAAAGAAACAAGGCAATTATTACCAAAACAACCCACACCTGGAAGTGTTTTGGGAAATGTACATAGGGGAACAAGAGGTGTAATGCTCAGAAGGTGAAATTTAGTATTCTGCCTTTTTTGTCATCTACATCAACTAAAATCAAATCTCAAAAGCACTGCTACTCACTGGGTGATAGATATTGAAGAACCCCTTGCAGGTAGGGAGCCTGTAGTTTTCATCAATCTTCTCCACACCCCTCACAGTAAGGAACACACCAATAGGGGAACCAAGAGCAAAGAAAATATCTGGTTCAAAGTCCAGTGCACTGTAAACCACAGAAACCTACCAGACAGAAATCAGACTGGTCAGCTTCAAAGGAAGACTCACAACTGTCAGCTTCAAAGGAAGTACCAAAAGATCATCAACATTAAAAAAAATCCAGTGAAAAGGGAGGATTGATCAAATCCTTTAAATTGTTCAAATCATTTAGATCTATGGAGTCTCACCTGGCCAGTTCCAACTTCAAAATACTCATAGTCAATGTTCACAGAAGACACAGATGCCCCAACTGGGAGCCTCCTCTTTGAGTGCATCTGAGCAGACTCTGAGGGTGAGACAGAAGAAACTGCCTCTTTTGGTTTCTGGGTGTCCTCTTGAGTCTGAAGTGTGGCAGCCAGCACAGCTTTCTTTTCTGCTACTGCTTTCTTCTGTTCCTTTTGAGAAAAGTTTTAAAGTCAGGGAGGAAAAATGTTAATTTCACAGTTTTCAAAATTCCTTTAATATATTCAGGATGTTAACAAGAGTGCTCAAGAGTAGAAGCTACTCCACAGCAAGAAAGTCAGTTACATTTGCTGAACAACTTTTTATTTCAATCCTGAAATATGTATTTACCTGCTTGGCTGCTCTGTCTTTTACAAAATTAGCTATTTTTTTTCTTGGTCCAAGAGGTATCCCCATCTCCTTCAGGTCATCAACTGTGCACATGAGCTAAAAAACAAACACCAAACACACACATCAAAACATATTTTTCTAATAGAAAAAGTACTTATACTTTTTTTTTTTAGTAAAATGAATAATTTCTTACTGGCAATGACTTATGAATTTGTTAAATCAATTTATAAATACAGAAATTACAAAAAATTAAAAAGACATGAGATAAAGTGCCCTAACCTAACTGGGAGGATGTACCACACTAAGAAAAAACAAGAAGAGCTGCAGAACATTCAGTCTTCAAGTCATGCATTGATTGTCCTATCTTTGCAACTGCTCTCACAGCAACAGAACTGTAAGGAAAAACCAAACAACAACAAGAAAACCCAAATTTAAACCTCCCTACCCTGGGAAAGCCCTACAAGTCAAGTGAAGCCTTTTGTACCAGAGACTCCATGTCGATGCGCTCCTTTTCAAAGGTGCTGGTGTACTCTGACAAACTGAGCATTTCCAGAGTCTTCTGCAGAGTGGGAACATCTTCCTCTGCTTCAGCCTCACAAAGCTCATCAGCAGAAGTGGCAATGGAGGAGCCCAAGGAACTGGTATCTTCAGTCATCTCAACAAAACAGCACAGAAACAGAATCACATCTTCTGACAGTGGGAAACCAGTAAGCAGCAAGCAAAACCAAGTTTAACTACTTTCCCTTAACATTATCAAGAAAGCTCTGTAAATATAAATCCATTTTTTAGTGAAGCAGGATACAGATTTTCCACTAAAACAGACCTGCAAGATAACTATTTAAAAGTTACTATGAGAGACAAAACACTCAAAAATGCTTCCTTTTATTCCTCAAACAACTGGTCACCATTTCTAGTCTAAACAGAGATTCTTTCCCTTTTATACATTATCCCCACCACTTAGATACTGTTAGAACCAAGTTACATGTTCACAAGGGTCAAAGCTGATGTTCACCATCACATCTCATTACTGGCCTACCTGGAACTTACGAGAGATCTAATTAATCTGTCCTGAGAGATGACAATATTTACAAAACAGCACCTTTCCATTTATATGTTAAAATGTACTATCAAAACCCACACACTTGGTTCAGATAGTAAATTCTGAAAAGTTAAGAAAAAAATGACTGAAAATATCAGATCTATTGGCCTGGAAAGACCAGCATGCAAATCACCTGTTTGTCATGAACAGCCATGTCCTTCACACTCCCATTAACACCAGAGAATGGTCCAGAATTTACTGATGAAGCCAAGTCCTTCTGGTTAGACAATATGTCAAATAGAATTAAGGAACCTGCAAAAAGGAATTAGAGTTGATTTGGTAAAACTATCAGGTTTTCCTTTCCCTAAATCTTGAGCAAGATTCATATGCAATAGTAATGTCACAGTATAGTTTGATCAAAAAGATAGTTGAATTAAAATATCCATATATTAACTTGAACACAATCACTCTCAGCTAAAAGCACCCCCTTTTCTTCCCTGTTCATGCTTTATGTGGTTGCCATGGCTAAACTTAAACACCTGAGACTGTTTGATGAAATGCTGGAAAAGTGCCAGTCCAAACCAGTATGTCAATATGCTGCTCTATCATCTTCCAAAAAATGACTGTACTTATTACTAAGTGGGGGTTCTGAGACACAGACATCACCCACCTAACAAGACACCAGATAACCTGTTAACTTTTAAACACAGATCAGACACTAAGTTTTCATGAAGTGCTAACTTTCTCAAAGCCTGATAAACTCAGCTGTTGAGAGGAGTTTGTCAGCTGTTTTCTGTAGACAGCCACACCCTAACAGCTAATTTGAGTTTTATGCATGACAAAGGGCCCATTTTCCTGTAAGGAGGAACTGATTTGGGATAAAAGCAGCATTCCTCAATTACCTAGGCTGTGGCCAGCCACAGAGACTCCCCCTTTGAAGTCGGGGTTGCGGCTCATGAAGAGCGCGTACAGGCGGTTCATCTCCATGCCCACTTTGTCCACGATGGTCTGGCAGTAGGTGGGGCTGTTGTAGAACAGGATGTCGAGCAGCGTTTCGTTCGTGAAGTGCCTCAGGCGACCAATGCTCGGCAAAGTGATTTTCTTTATGTTCCTGGTAACACAGAATCGTTACAAGCATGAAAGGCTTCAAAGAAACACTCGTGAGAACTTTGTTAGCTTTTGAAATTGATGCAATGTAAATGCTACAGAAAGGGTCTCGAATGAGATTTTTAGGAAACCATACAGCCTTGTTGCATATTCACACATTAATGCTACCTGCTGATTGTAATATTTGAGAAACATACAGCTCCTTTTTTTTTCTCTCCAGGCTGAAGGGATGCCTGAAATAACCTCTTCTCTATTCCACCACTGTTCTCATAAAGTACCAGGGAAGTTTGGTGAGCAGATTGAAATGGAAGAGCAAAAGGAACTCGCATATAAAATTAGAATCTCAGAATGGTAATACTCTCTTTTTTTGAAGAAAAAGCCTGGCATCACCATCTGCCTGCCTGGAGCCAAGACAGCTGCACTGAATTGCTACAGACTTGAGACTGCCTGGTTTGATTAACGGAATAAGGATCCCTCCTCCTGCAGTGCTCAAGTGCAAATAAAACACCAAGGCTGGAGGCAAGCAGTGTGATTTGACACAGTCTGGAGAACATCAGCATCACTCCAAGTGGCACAGGTTGCCACCCTCACAACTTTTACTTCCCCAGCTTTGAGCAAGGGAAACAGCTTGAAATGTGAAGTCACAGCAAAGGGGTAGGCACAGAGAAGGGATTTTAAAACAGATTTTTAAATGCTGTAACACTTCTACCCAAATATAGATGCTTGGCTTAAAAAAAAGAAGCCCTTAGCTCAAGTGCCTAATCATAATCCAGGCACTCCTCCAGGACTGGACAGAGGGCTCAGAAATAACTCCTAGGGTCAAACTCAATCAGACTGCCGGAAATAGAAAACCCTCCACTCTAAATTGCCCACACCTCATGGACAAAACGTTTCACCACTTCATTGATCATAATCTCTACACACTCACTCATCATCATCAAGTATTATGTGTTGGCCACTCTCATGCAAATCCAGTACTGAAAAGTTGTGTGCATGAAAAAAACAAGAGAAAATATTCCTCATGCCTTTCCAGCTTTCCAAACACTCCTCATCAAAATGGTAATTTATAAATACCTGCAATTCTCTAATCCAGTCATACATTTACCCACCTAGCCTGCAGAGGATATGAACTGCTCTTTTCCTCCACTTTCCATAACCCATTAAAAAGCAGCTTTTAAGATGTTTTCAACATCAAACAATGTCCTCACCTGTCTACACCTGTTGCATCTCCATGCAGAGAACTGTGCCAGTGAACTGGAAGGAATTCCACCCTGCTCACTTTGCGTTCCTCCAAACACTTCTTAAAGTGAGTCTGCAACAACTTCAGAGAAACAGTCCTAAAATCATCAACTGTGAAGGAAAAGAATAATGAAAATCTGTAGCTGCAGTACTCAAGTTAACACAGAAATAGTCCATCCTTCCCCTTAACTTCACACAAAGTCAAGACCACAAATGATGGGAACTGAAAACTGGATTTTTTTTTCCTTTTTTTTTACTATTCTAACAATAAAAAGCACACATTTTTGTTAGAGTGGATTTTCTAGCAAGCTTCTATTAATCTCACAATGCCTGCCTGTTCACTCCATAACCAGACACAGCTTTCTTAATTTACTCAGTTGTACCAGGGTGTACTAAAAAAAAAAACAAAAAACAAACACAAAACCACACCACACACACAAACCACACAAAGCAAACACATCCACTCACACCACAAAAAGAAAAAGCAAAAAAACCAATCAACCANTTCTAGCAAGCTTCTATTAATCTCACAATGCCTGCCTGTTCACTCCATAACCAGACACAGCTTTCTTAATTTACTCAGTTGTACCAGTGTGTACTAAAAAAAAAAACAAGCACAAAACCACACCACACACACAAACCACACAAAGCAAACACATCCACTCACACCACAAAAAGAAAAAGCAAAAAAACCAATCAACCAAAAAAAGCCCCTCACCACACATCCCAAAATCCAAATCACCCTGAAAGTGTGATATTGAGTACTAGTAATAATAGCTAAAGCTTCAAGTTTGAGAGAACAGATTCTGCCTTTGGAAAATAACCATGAAAAAATTGAACTTCTTAACATTAGAGACTTTTCTTCAAAAAGAAAGATTGCAAAGACATGCTTATCTGAATACAAGCTACAGAAAACCACATTTAAACAGCAAGAATACAACTGTTCCTTATACAAGCCCAAACTTACCACATTCAACAATGCTTCTAAACCTCAAGTCACATACAGGACCTATGCCATGAACCATAAATACCAGATGGTCAATTTGGGACATTTCTCCTGTAGGAAAAAAAAAAAGGAAAACATTCAGAGTATCAATACAGCAGGAGAGAAGTTCAGAGTCTAGCAAGTGTAATACACACTTCTTTTATAAAGCCTATTACTTAACATGGTTCAGGACATAACAGAGCCCACAGGACTCTTTTGATTAAAACACCCCAAGATCAGATAACCTCACCAAGCAGCTGAGATAAGGGAATAACTTTAATCTTTACACTCCAGGCACCAACAGCACACAGCCACTCCACCCACTATTGTCCAGCTTCTGCACAGATCCAAACTGACTGCTCCCAGTGCAGACCCCAGTACACCAGGAATCTCATCACCTACCATCAGGAATCTCATCATGGTCATCATCAATTCCACGTTTCACTATCCTTGGCCTTGCCTGCCCATCTTGAGTGGTGCCCCATTCATCTGATGTGGCAGAGGGCTGGAACTGAACTATGACCTGCAACAAATCCAGTGTCCAATTCCAACCACAGAAAACCCTCACACCTCATACTGTTGGTCTGAAAGCATTGCAGGCTTGAAAATATTTTTGATTGCTTTACGTTGCATCTGAAAATCAAATGTTTTCTTGCACAAAATCCTCATTAGTGTGAAAAGCAAAGAGATGACTCCAGGTAATCACTAGGTGAAAAAGCTGGGGCTGCTCAGTGATTCTGAACCATTTTAACTCCTCAGCCAAGCACTATTCAAGCTCTTCTTCCTAGTCTCCAGTATCCACTCTTCCTTAGCAGATTACTGCTAATGTGAGGTAATTGAATGCTACCTGATTTACAGTAACTCTATCACAAGGAGAAAATGGGGAAAAAAAGTTCAGTGCTTTTCAGGGAAGGACAACAGCATCTCAAGTAGTCCAGAAACCTTAAAAATTGAGGAATTCAGTAGAACAGTTGTTTACAGGACTTACAGTGTGAACTTGTATTTATGACACCAGGTGGTTTAAATGCTCCTTCTCTAGATTTTTATTGGACAGAATTCCCTAATCAGGGTTATTAAACACTCTAAGTAGGAGCAGCCATGATCCTTTCTGGCCCTTGGATAGTTCTGTGCATTAATTACTGCATCTGTGATAAGTGAACAGTTCACAGCATTGATCAATAAGGCTGAAATCCATGTTTTAATCACATGAGACTGTTCACAGAGTATTTAGAATAACTTTTAAAGCTTGTCTTGCTATACTTCCTTATGGCCTGAAAACAATCACAGCAGAAACCTCCTCAGGGCTTAAATAAAGAAACTATTTGCCTTATAGCTAGGTTAATGCTCTCCTTCACATGAAAGCTCTTTGTCTCAATCATCTTTCATTTGGTACAGACTGAGGTTAAACCAAATTGCTTACCATTTGCTGCAAGTTATGCTTAGCCAAAAAATTTACTATGCAAACCCTTATTCTCTTTAGGTTTCACAAAGCACTGTCTTTTAAGCACATGACAGCACATTAAAGCCAGTACAAGTTCAGAGTTCTGTAAACTTGATCATCTTTCATGCACACACCCCCTGAACAACCAACTGGTACATTCATTCAAGATTAAGACTGCATTCACTTTATGTTTCCATCCATCTGCTCGCACCCCCTTAATGAATCCTGCAGGACACAAGGGCCAAAATCTATTACCTTGGGATTATGCATAACAATTGTCTCCCCATTTGGAAATTCAAGTCGCCGATGCCATTGGTTTGTAGTGACAGCCCTTTTATATTCTGCCTGAAACAGTAAACAAGTTACACAAAATCAGCATTGAAACCTCCACAGTATTTTGTGGCCTCATGTAATGCTACAGTTAAAATTTGCATCACTTTCTTTATATAAAAATGTCACATGCAGAGCTACACAAGCAGATTTTAGGGCACAGCAGTGCAGGACTGATGGTCCTAGACTAGTGGCCTTCTAGACACTCCTCCTTCCAGGATTTTCCAGAAAGCACGTTCTGAAAACCATCTCCACAAAACAGAGATGCTCCTAAGGTGATGAACACACTGACCCAACAAGGCCTCTGTGACTCACTAACCTCCAGTTTGTCACTGAAGTCCTCGGTGTAGGGGATGAAGCGGCTGTCCTTGTCTCCCTTGGAGAACCACAGGCAGCGCCTCACCTCCGAGGGCTCCTCGTCCCAGTACACGGCTTTGCGCACGCGCTCGTACAGGAAGACGTCGTAGCGGCCGCCGTCCGTGCTCAGCACCACGCTCTCGGGGTCGGGCTGGACTGGGACACACAGCCACACGTGGTTAGCACAGCCACACATCTCTGCTCCCTCAGCCCAGCCCCAGCCACTCCTGGGATCAGCAGCAGGCCTTGGGACCCACAGAGAAGCTTTGTAACACTGTGATGCTTCTAGAACGCTTCTGTGCGCTCTGTACGCACAAATCTTTGGGAAAACTCCCAAATACAAATACTCGTTCCAAAACTAGCGGGTTCACAAAAAGGCAACCGAAGACACAAATAACAAGGAGCTCTATATGAAAATCTGATACTATTTGGGATGGTATATCTCAACACTGACAGCATCAAGCACTGATGATGTCAGTGAAATAAATTAAGTGGCATAAAATACATCTTCAAAACCTTGCTTATTACTGCCACACACATGAGTGGTGTTTCCCCAGTATTTTCCTTTAGTTCTTCTGCCCACTTCTGGATAAGACAGGACTTACCAGAATTATAGACCTCCTCTAGTTTTGCAGAATCCAGAATGCTGAATGGCATCCATATCTGCTTGTCCTCCACCTCCTTACAGTAGAACCAGTGGGGCTGAACTGGCTCGTATTGGTTCTGCAGCAGCACAGGAGGGGCTGGGACCAGGGGCCCTGCAGGCCTGGCAGGCTGGAGCTGGGACTGGGATGGTGGAAACTGAAAAGAGATGAGCTCAGCACCTGTCTCACAGGGTTTTTACAGAACTCTTCTATACTTTGCTAAAGGGAATACCCTAAACTGTTATTTCTAACATGTTTTCCTCCCCAAGAACATTAACCTTCCCTTCTAAAACTATTGTCCACTTTACCATGTGTTTGAGAACTTACACCTTCTCAAACTGAGAAAGAATGTGAATTTCATTATCCAAACACTGTTAAAAACTGCCATGGTTTAGCATCATGATTACCTAAAATCAGTGAGATTTCAAATATTCACTTAAGTTTTCAAAACTTGAGCTGAACTTGTTTCTTACAACCACAAAATTTGACGTGAAAACAAAAACACATTCTTCTCATTGTTCATTTACACAAAATTAGGCTTTTGCATGAAGACCCCCAATTTTAACAAGTGGCCACTTCAGCAATAGCTCATTTCCTGCAAAGTGATCAGGACAGGCAGATTCCAAACTCAAATGTAGCATCAGTGGCACAAGAAGAGTAAATGATTTTGAAAGGGTCTACAACCTACAGAAAGCTGATTTCATACAAATTGTACAAAAATCCCAGTCAGCACAACTAAAAGCAACTGATGTCAGCAGTAGCAACTGCCTTGGTTGATGCTACATTTAAAGGGGAAAAAAAGGGCATCAAAATATTGTACAATATATAAAATCCAACAAACAGAAGTTCTGAAATTATATAATCTAAAACTCCAGACTGCTTAGGTTCTACTGCCTTTGCTATGTTTTGTCATTATACAACCTTCACATTCTTTATTTATGATAACAGAAATACAACAATAGCTCAGGCAAAAGTAAAAACAGTTTTTGCTGTTTTCAAGGCAAATGTGCCAGGTTTTATTAACTCATTGGCATTACTTTAATAATGCTTTTGTGCAGGTAGTAAAAAATTAAGATTATTGCACTATATCACACCAATCCTCAATCAGCGTGTTTCAAAGAGTTTGCTGACAATTTTAGGTGACTTAGTTTCAAAAAGTTCTGGCTTCACCTACAAAACTAGCTTGAAAAGAGATTTTAGCCCACATCTTTGAAATGGCTGAATAACCTGATTTAAAGCTGAGGCACAAAAAACGCAGCAGCACAGCTGAAACTCAGCAAACACAGAAATCCACAGAAGAGAGCAACAGAACTTCACAACATGGCTTTGTTTCTGATGCCCAGAGGCTCACAGAGCTACAGCCTCAGGGTACACTCACTTCAAAGATCAGGAAGTTTTCCTGGAACAACAGTTCCAAGCTACTTCTAGTGAAAAGCTTTTGCTGTTATAAATGGTTTAAAACTTCTTCTGGGGTTTTTTGCAGAGAAGAAAAATCTTCAAAAGATGAAACACACAGATGAAAGAGGAGAGTGACTCGTTTTGCTGGGGTAGCTGGAAGGAGTCACGTACCTGTGTCAGTGGCCCCTGTGTCAGTGGCCCCGGGGGTGTCTGGTACATCTGCACGGGTGGCACAGGGGCTGCTGTGGCAGGGGGGTGGCTCTGCTGCAGCTGGGGCGGGGTGAGGTAGGGGTTGGCCCTGCTGCTCAGCGTGGTGTGCCTGTAGGGGTTGTAGCCCTGCTGCTGCGGGGTCCCCGNGCTGCAGCTGGGGCGGGGTGAGGTAGGGGTTGGCCCTGCTGCTCAGCGTGGTGTGCCTGTAGGGGTTGTAGCCCTGCTGCTGCGGGGTCCCCGCGGGCAGGGCGCTGCTGGCGGGCGGGGGACAGCTCTGCTGAGGGGGCTGGTACGGGGCCATTCCCACCTGGGAAGTGGG
>VYXF01002942.1:6467-17122 GCA_013397295.1 Polioptila caerulea
GGTTAGAGATTTGTATCCGCCCCTGAAACCTCCCCTGTGTAGAAATCCCTGCACACTTGTGTTTCTGGTCTCCATTCTCTGACCCTTCCTGGGGAATAAGCCTCTTTGGAAGTCATACAGAAGACTCCCTTCCTGGTCTTAGTGCCGATCCTCGATGCTGACAGCTCTTGTGCTGTAGAGAGCAGCCTTGCTTCTGTGGAGCTTGGCAGCCGTGCTCTACCGCCACTCAGACCTGTCCTGGTCAGGGGGCGGCCACACTTGGTGCGGTCCGGGTCGGGGCCAGCTGGTGATTCTCTGGCACGGCATCTCATTGCCTTTTGTCCCATTGCTGGGCACCACTGAGCAGAGCCTGGTCCATGCTCTGACCCCTCCTTGCAGACATTGATGAGGTCTCCTCTCAGTTGTCTCTTCTCAAGGCTGATCAGCCCCAGCTCCTTCAGCCTTTCCTTCTAAGAGAGATGCTCCATCTTTTCATCATCTGTAACCTCTACTGAAGCTGCTCCAGGAGCTCCATATCTCTCCTGTGCTGCATAGACCAAAATTGATACAGCACTCCAGATGTGGTTCTTAGGGTGTTGAGTAAATTTCAGACCTATTGTGTTTATGCTTCTTAAGACATGGAGTAAAAATTTCTAAGTGTTGCACTGGCACAGACACTGGAATGCTTAGAGACTTCTTTCTATAGAAATGCATTTTTTTTTTTGCATTTCACAATGGTTTCCCATTTTTTCTTTAAGACTTGTCCTTTACCTGTTTTCTTTGTTCATGCAGTTGGGAATTTTTTTGATGTTATGATTTAGTAAAGTAGCTAAAATAGTCCTGTCTCATGTATGCAGTATCACAGTGGTAATGGTGGCCTTTGGGTTTTAGTCCTGAATAGAAGTGACTGCTTCTTTAAGTCTGGAAATGTCTGTAATGCTACAAAATGGAACAATTACTTTGTATTCAAGCCCCTCTTGCATTGAAGCAGGGCTACTATTCATTCAGGCTTTGCAATCAGAAGACAGGTGAAAAATTCTACCATCCTTTGTAGCCTTATACCAAGAGCACTCTGTTTTGGGATTTTCCTCCATTTGTTTGAAATGTTGGAGAGAAATGCAATTTGAACGGAAAAAGTCCATTGCACACTGTCTCCAGTTTTTTTGGGCTGTCCCATTGGTTCCTGCACAACATAAGTTGTTTTCACTTATAGTGAAAGAAGGGCTACTTTGGAGTCTGAACTACATCAGCTAATACAACCCACATGAACTAGAAGTTTATAGTAGTATATGTATCTTTTGTCCGTCTAAATGCATCATTGGAGTGCACTGCATTCTTTCACAGTACTTCAAAGCTTCTATACATATTGCAATATGCCAGATAACAAAATTAAGTAAAAGGAGCTTTTTTAGTGTCCTTCATTTACAGCTTGTTTTACCTTTCTTCCTTGCTCATACTGACATAGGATTCTGCATGGTAGAAGTGGCTGTTGAGTATCAGACAGGCATGCTTTGCTGAGTCCTCCAATTCTGCTGTGATCAAACAAGCAAGAACCATAGAATTATAGAATGGTTTGAGTTGCAAGGGACCTTAAAGATGATCTAGTTCCAACCTCTCTGCTCTGGACCAGGACACTTCACACTAGATCAAGTTGTTCAAAGCCCAATCCAGCTTCAATCCTTGAAGACTGCCAGGACTGGGGCACCTATGGGTATCCAATTCCAGTGCCTCACCATCTTTACAGTAAAGAATTTCCTCCTAAGTTCATCTAAGCCTACTCTCAGTTTGAAGCCATTAACCACTTGTCCTATCACAATACTTAAAATACTAAGAATACTGAGAATGTACTCAAACATGAAAAGATGTTTCTGAGTGCCATGTTTTTCTCCTGTAACTGCATGGGGACATTACAACGCTCTTTATAAAAGGTGTACTTGAAAAAAACCTATTTATCTTAGATTGCAGGAAGCTAAGGGCTTAATTCTCCAAGAGCCTGAGCATTTTGTACTTCTAGAGCATAAGGAAGGCTATCTAGAAGATACTCAGTGGTTATGGAAACGAGTTCCTCGAACATAAAATTCATCATAAGTACTGACAAGAAAGTGGCATATCCTGTTCCTGAAGGCTCCGAAAATAGTATAAGGAGGACAATGAAATGAAACAAAACAAAAGTATTGTCTGAATTATTTTAATGTGAAAAACAGCTTTCTGCATCTTTTAAGAGATCAACTTCTGGATGGAATTACAGGACACTCTTTCAATACTCCCTATTATAGTTAAGCCATAGTAATTTTCACAAATCACTATCAGCATAATTTTAACTTTATTTTTGTTCTATTGAATTCTTTCTTTTCACCAAGTTGAGCTTCTGCAGAGACTAGTAAATACTTAGTCAAAGGGGTGCTTTAAAAAAATGTGGAAATTTAACTTCCATCATTCAATTCAGTTTGGCATTGCCTCATTTTCCATCAACTTCTGTAGGTCTGAGGTGCCACCTAGTCTCAGAAGCTCACCAGAACAATGATGTTACTGTAAGTTAGTGATGAATATTGAGACTGAGAAAGAGACTGTGGTTTTGTGGATTAAGTGCCAGAAGTTTTGGTGTGTGCTTAGTTAGTACTGTCAGCAGTGCTCTGATGAGTTTTTCAGGCAAAACAGATAGAGCTGCAGTTCACTGTTGGTGAAGCTATTACCAGTGCTGCTGTTGGAACTAGCTCCGTGGCTGCACGGGTTGCATGGACAGTCCCAGAGAGGAATGTATCCCTCCTTCAGGTAGGCCTTGCTTATATGGGGGCTGGGTTGAGAGATGTCTGGAGTAACACTTAGCTCCAAGCTTCATTTCTGTGGTGTTTGGTTTGTGACAGAACATGAAAGAGAGATTTTGTGTTTGTGTTTATATACTGGTTGTTTTACCTCTTCATGTTCATCTGCACAGAGGGCAGAAGAATTTATTCATGGGTTGTTTAAATAGCTCCTTATGTAATTCATTGCAGAAATTCTATTTAAGGACTAAGATTCTGTACCTATTGAAATACAAGTGTGACAAAAGGCTAGCTTCAAATCAGGCAACTGAAAGTAGCAGTCTCAGAGCTACAAACACATTTTAATTTTGTGAGAGTGGTCTTTGATGAGTAGTGTACACAAAGCTGAACATTTTGGTAGAAATTAAACCTTGCCATTGTTCTAGAAATTGTGAGTCCTCTCTTGGGAAGAAGAGTTTGATGTTTGCATAGTGTTTAGGATTTATATTGGGAAAATATTTAAGAGAGATCGAGCAGGGGAAGAAGAAGGAGACCAGAACTTATTTGTTTCACGGTGTTTATCTTTGGTACCTAGGAACAGTTACAATGTTCTTCTTTGTATTTTTGTGCTTCAGTGTATTTTTGGTATGCTTTATGAACCTTGTATTTAAAGTGCTTGTCCGTAATGAGAGAATGTGAAAAGTCCTATACAAGGATGTCTTAGTTTGGAAGATAGGTGTGTCTGTTGGGAAAAACAGGAGCTTCTCTTGGAATGGAGAATGCAAACTTCCTCTCCGAATTGCTAGAATTTTTGAAATTCAAGGGGCCCTCAGGCAAAGATATTGGGATAGGAAAAACAGTTCTTTACTAGTGTGTCTAACAAGAGAAACAAAATAACAACAGTAACTATAACATTAACAACAAATAGACCTAGAGAAACAGTCACAGTTTTTTCCCATGCTGGCACCTTTTCCGGGCGAGCAGGAGTCCCGAGGGATGAGGGGTATCCGAAGCTCGGCGGCAGTAGCTGGAGCTGTAGAAAACATCCCAGCTAGGCAGGAGAAAAGGGGGAGAAACCCAGAGCAAAACTGAAGCAGCAGCGGGTGCAGGGCAACAGGGCAGCAGCTCCCGGCAGGGCAGGGAGAGACCAAGGTCTGAATTCCTGGGGGACCCATGAAAGTCACTCCGAGCTGAGATTTAGGTGAGGGCCAGTGAAATCTTCCTGCAGTCAAAGACTGAACCCTCACTGTTCCCTCCGAGTGTCAAAAAATCTTGAGAGAGAAGTGTAGTCAGTGCCACCCTCTCCCTTAGTTAATTTCTTTGTCTTTTCCAAGTACTCGTAGGTGCCCACAAGCACTCAGCAATCAGCTTCCTAGCAACTTCTGGGAAAAAAATTCTATAAGAAAGAAACCCAACCCCCAACAAAGGACTAAATAAAAAATTTCCAACCAAAATGTCCACTATCTGCATAGAGGTAACATGGACTGTGATGGGCCCAAGTAAACATTTTTTACTTTCCCGGTATTGATAAAGAACTTTGGCACAAGCTGCTTTGCAAATGTAAGCTTTTATATATAAAACATTGCCACATATTGCACTCATCTAAACAGTGCACCTTAGGGAGGTGGCAAAACTCACCACTTTGGGGATGAAGAAAGCTCCATCTGGCTGTTAGCCAGATTTATGATGTGTTGTTGCCTTGTATTAAACAAGGAAAATAAAATATGTGGATAATAATGGCATGGAATATGTATATTAACTGTTATCTTCTGTGAATGCCAGTCAGGATGCTACTTGGGTGTCTGGAAAGAAGAGCAGTTCTTGTCATAAGTGTAGCTCAAATGGGCAACTTCATTTATGCAGTAGCCTCCATTAGAAACTTGCCTGGAGACTAAACGAAGGATCCAAAATAACGTCTTTTTTCTCATCTTACAGTCTCTTCTCAAGGATATTCAAAGTGTATTTGTTTCAATTCTGCCAGGTAGTGATGGTAAGTACCATTGCGTCTTAAAGAATTGGTTTTTTGTGGGCATTCAGCAGACTGGAGGGAATATTTCAACAGGCAGAAAGTAAACTACACTCTGACAGTCAGCATTAAAAGATGACTGTAGAAAATTCCCATTTCTTATGTTTATAGGAATGATTTCTTTTCTAAGCATCATGTGCAGAGATAAGAAGCACAGCTTTTTTTTGTTTGGCTAAAAAGCACACTGCATTTGCCCCTTCAGACTGTAGTACCAGAAGTGGTGTTACTGCGGCTCTGTTTTGGGCAGCAGGATGTATATCACAGAGTTGTTTTCTGCATGAACAGAAACTCTGAGACCTCTTCAAGCTAGCACATTTTGGCTTACCGCTCTATCCATAGCAGCTAGTGGAAAGAGTGGTGTCCAGCAGCCTATGCAAAGCTCACTTAAGCTGAAGAGAGTATAACCCCGAATTATTTCAGGTGCCACTAGCATGTCAGAATACCTATGGCTCCTGGAACTCTTTCTGCTGTTTCAAAACTTGCAGTAACAAAACTTATGTGAAGATGTCACCTAACTTGAAGAGGTTTATGCCTTCAGAACAAATTGCAGCTTCAGAATGCAAAGTTTGTGTCATGACAGACTAGATCTGCACTGAAATGGAGAGCTGTGAAGTGCCGATCAGAAGAACAGAGCTGTGTTGACTACATCCTGATTTTGATTGAACCTTACTTTTGAAATCTCTGTACTGCTTAGTTATATGCTTATATTGAATTTTGCTTGATAAAATCTTTTGCAGAGCTTAGTCAAGATGTTGCTTCAAAAGGTCTTGGGGTGATATATGAACTAGGAAGTGAACAAGATCAGCAAGAACTAGTCACTATGCTCGTTGATACCCTTATGACTGGGAAAAGGTACAGTGAACTCAAACCACAGTGAGAGAGTACTCTGAGTTATGTGTCTGGTGGGAATAAAAATGTGCCTCTTTTTTGTGCAGAAAGAGATGTTTTGAGGCCAAGGGCAAGCCAGTATCCATTCAGAGAGACTCAAACTGAGACATTTCTTAAATCAGCTTAGAGTATTTTGTGATTGAAGTTGTTCTGGTTTTGTTCCATTCAACAAAGCTTGAAAATAATGTGTCAGTCCTGATTCACGCAGTTCAAATGAGTTGGGATTTGGTTAGATTTGCTACTTGCTGCATCATGTAATTGTAGAGAACAATGATGACTTGCAGCAACTCTGCGCATTGTGAATGTTGCAGCGTAGTGACTTGCTTGTGCTGAAAGCACCTTTTGCTAAGGAAGTGTTGTTAATGGTTGCTTGTCAGCTTTAGTATGAAAAATGCTGTCTTACAAGACTCATGGCTAGAGATCATGTTGGTCAGTATTGGAAATGCTCTTTAATAGACTTCTCCTGTCTAACCTGGTGTAGGTTTGGCCACTGAATGATAAAAACCTAGGCTTGTAGTGTAGGGATGCAGTGGTGGTAAGCAGGAAGAAATAAGATGAATGGAAATGGTATTTTTTCACTTTGAAGTAGAGATTTCCTGTCCATTATATTGCTCATATCTGGACAGAACTAAAAAGTCGTCATTCAGTATTTTGACCTTCTACCTTTGCAGAGCAAAACTCTCACTTGCTGCAACGTCTCCTTAACATTACACATGATAACAGGTTAATGACATTCCTTGCAGTGTGTGTAGCTTTGCCCACCTAGGTTTTTTGTGGGCTTGGAACTGAAAAAAAAAGTGAAGTTCCTAAGTTAATAAAGCAAAATCACCTGTTCTGTAGTGTGCAGTGTATTCAACTGTAGAGTTTGATAATGCTAATACTGGACTTCTTTTCTATCAGAGCCAAACATGAGATGACTGGAGAAACTGTGGTATTTCAGGGAGGTCTGAGTAAAACCCCAGATGGGTAAGTTTACTGATAGTCTCTGACAGAGACACAGTCAGTGCTGAAACAGAATTCCCTAAAAAATCTGCTTCCTGACCTTTTGTTCCTTCTTGTTCTCTAAGTGTTACCTTTACTGTTTCTGTGTAACACAGATGTGCTACTCACATTTCTCTGTGTTCTGGTTTGAAAAGCAAAACCAGTGGGATACTTCAAGTCAGAAATACAATTTATTAGGAAAGGGAAAAAATAAAAGAAGGAAACATGCAATGAGAAGAAAAAGGGTAAAATCACTGACAGAGTCCGAATANTCTTTTCTAAGCATCATGTGCAGAGATAAGAAGCACAGCTTTTTTTTGTTTGGCTAAAAAGCACACTGCATTTACCCCTTCAGAGTACCAGAAGTGGTGTTACTGCGGCTCTGTTTTGGGCAGCAGGATGTATATCACAGAGTTGTTTTCTGCATGAACAGAAACTCTGAGACCTCTTCAAGCTAGCACATTTTGGCTTACCGCTCTATCCATAGCAGCTAGTGGAAAGAGTGGTGTCCAGAGCCTATGCAAAGGTCACTTAAGCTGAAGAGAGTATAACCACGAATTATTTCAGGTGCCACTAGCATGTCAGAATACCTATGGCTCCTGGAACTCTTTCTGCTGTTTCAAAACTTGCAGTAACAAAACTTATGTGAAGATGTCACCTAACTTGAAGAGGTTTATGCCTTCAGAACAAATTGCAGCTTCAGAATGCAAAGTTTGTGTCATGACAGACTAGATCTGCACTGAAATGGAGAGCTGTGAAGTGCCGATCAGAAGAACAGAGCTGTGTTGACTACATCCTGATTTTGATTGAACCTTACTTTTGAAATCTCTGTACTGCTTAGTTATATGCTTATATTGAATTTTGCTTGATAAAATCTTTTGCAGAGCTTAGTCAAGATGTTGCTTCAAAAGGTCTTGGGGTGATATATGAACTAGGAAGTGAACAAGATCAGCAAGAACTAGTCACTATGCTCGTTGATACCCTTATGACTGGGAAAAGGTACAGTGAACTCAAACCACAGTGAGAGAGTACTCTGAGTTATGTGTCTGGTGGGAATAAAAATGTGCCTCTTTTTTGTGCAGAAAGAGATGTTTTGAGGCCAAGGGCAAGCCAGTATCCATTCAGAGAGACTCAAACTGAGACATTTCTTAAATCAGCTTAGAGTATTTTGTGATTGAAGTTGTTCTGGTTTTGTTCCATTCAACAAAGCTTGAAAATAATGTGTCAGTCCTGATTCACGCAGTTCAAATGAGTTGGGATTTGGTTAGATTTGCTACTTGCTGCATCATGTAATTGTAGAGAACGATGATGACTTGCAGCAACTCTGGCATTGTGAATGTTGCAGAGTGGTGACTTGCTTGTGCTGAAAGCACCTTTTGCTAAGGAAGTGTTGTTAATGGTTGCTTGTCAGCTTTAGTATGAAAAATGCTGTCTTACAAGACTCATGGCTAGAGATCATGTTGGTCAGTATTGGAAATGCTCTTTAATAGACTTCTCCTGTCTAACCTGGTGTAGGTTTGGCCACTGAATGATAAAAACCTAGGCTTGTAGTGTAGGGATGCAGTGGTGGTAAGCAGGAAGAAATAAGATGAATGGAAATGGTATTTTTTCACTTTGAAGTAGAGATTTCCTGTCCATTATATTGCTCATATCTGGACAGAACTAAAAAGTCGTCATTCAGTATTTTGACCTTCTACCTTTGCAGAGCAAAACTCTCACTTGCTGCAACGTCTCCTTAACATTACACATGATAACAGGTTAATGACATTCCTTGCAGTGTGTGTAGCTTTGCCCACCTAGGTTTTTTGTGGGCTTGGAACTGAAAAAAAAAGTGAAGTTCCTAAGTTAATAAAGCAAAATCACCTGTTCTGTAGTGTGCAGTGTATTCAACTGTAGAGTTTGATAATGCTAATACTGGACTTCTTTTCTATCAGAGCCAAACATGAGATGACTGGAGAAACTGTGGTATTTCAGGGAGGTCTGAGTAAAACCCCAGATGGGTAAGTTTACTGATAGTCTCTGACAGAGACACAGTCAGTGCTGAAACAGAATTCCCTAAAAAATCTGCTTCCTGACCTTTTGTTCCTTCTTGTTCTCTAAGTGTTACCTTTACTGTTTCTGTGTAACACAGATGTGCTACTCACATTTCTCTGTGTTCTGGTTTGAAAAGCAANGATGTGAACTTCCATTCCTACGGTGAACTCTGGAAACTAAAATCCATTCCTCTATTCCTGGTTCTATGTTTTAGGAATTACTGCATGTGGAGGGTGTTGATGCTTTGGTATTAGTCCAAGAAAAATTTAGCAGGCTTATAAAAAAATTAGGATTACTTGAAATTCTTAGGACAAAACTTTGGTATCAGAGTGTTCACATAATCCTATATTCCCCTGTGAATCAACTGACATCCTTTCAATTTTTGGGTGTGCTTAGAAAGACAATTCTTAAAGTGTTCAAACAGTGATAATGGTTTGAAAACTGGATGAATTTTTGGATGCCAAGGAAAGTGATCTTTGTTATCTAAGAAGGCAGAGCAAAAAGTAATCAGCAAGTTGCTAAAAAGCACTGTTGTCAAAAGCATCCATTTTAAACTCAAGTTTTGATATTTTAAAACAACTGTGAGCTTTAGCAAAGCCAAAAATAGTACTGGATCTACTTCCAGGTGAAAAAAGGAGCATTATAAGTTTGAATATTCAGGTGTACTGTTCAGAGCTTTGATGTGGGCACTCTTCACTGCCTTTACAGAAGCATTCAAGAACTTGTTTTGAGTCTCTGACAGTACCACATGTGCAGAAAACAAGTCCTAGCTTTAACTCTCATCCAGAGTTTGACAATTCAGCACATCTCTTAAGAAGACCTCCCTCAGCACTGTGACTTCAAAAGCACAGGAGCATAGTTTGGTTCCTGATCCTTGTGGAATTTCTCCAGCCAGGATGAGTCAAGAAAATCCCCTCAGATGGATTTTGAATGACAGCTTTTGACACTGCAAGTCAGAAAACATGCAGTCATTAGAAGCAGTCACTGCACTGCCTTCATTGAGTAATTTCTTCTTGCGTTATCCCACCAAATCCCATGGGACTTCACAGGTAAGCATCATTTCCACTGTATTAGAAGTGACAGTGGAACTGACAGTGTTGGAGAAAGAAAAGGTAATAGAAGAATACTTAAGTTTAAAGTAAATATGGATAGATGCAAAATTATAATCCCCAGAAATTTCAGGTTTTAGAAATAAGGTGGAGTTATTTTGGTTTTAGTTTTTCAGTTCCTAGGTTATTCTCATTCTTCTAAATCAGAAGGGTTGTAAAGAAGCAGTGGACCTACCTCACCAGTTTTGCCAAGAAAGAATCTCTTTTGGAAGAACGTATTTAAATCTTCATCGTTTGAATTCACCAGTACTACTTCTGTAAATTAGATAAATCAGTATCTTGAAATAAAGGTTGGAAAAAAGCTTTGAAGTAAGTTGTTGTCTGCTGAGGGTGATTGTATGCTTGAGATCACTGTGGTACTGTAGCAGTAAGGATGGGCTAATTCTAGTACCTTTCTAGACCTTTTGATTTGGTCTAATTCTGAACCATGTCAGTCAGCTTTGCCCATGACTGTGGTGTGCCCATGAGTGAGCGAAGGTTTCAACAAATACTATTTGTTGTCATTTCAGGGAGCAGCTTTTGGTTTCAATGTGATAGCTGCCAAGGTTGGAGAGCAGCTGGCTCCATTTTTGCCCCAGCTTCTTCCCTGGCTCTACCATTACCAGATTGACCCCAACCTGGGCATTCAACAGGCAATGACCAGCATTTGGAGTGCGTTGGTCACTGACAAGTCGATGGTGAGTGCCTAGCAAAGTGCAGCAAGGGGCTTTGCTACCAGCCAGCAGTGTATTGGAGATCCTTGTGGGACAGATGCATTTTGTGAAAGGCGGGGCAGTGCAGAAAGGGGTGAGGTACTGCACTGGAAAGAAGGTGTTTGAATCCATGGATGAGCTTGGAGCTTGCAGAGAGGTTCTGCACTGTCTCTCATATGTGAAAGGATATTGCAGACCTTGTTTG
>VYXF01002943.1:7096-21795 GCA_013397295.1 Polioptila caerulea
CCCAAACCCCAAACTCTCAGTCTCTCCCCCTGTGAGATCTCACACTTCTGTCCAACCCCACCCTCACAATCTCAGCGCTGTCACTCAGCTTTGGAAGCTTTTCCATGGCCTCAGGTCAGTGCAGTGTGTCTGGGAGGGTCAGTCCCTGTCAGCACAGAAATCTGAAATCCTCTGGGCCTGGGGTTCCAACAATCATCCTGCAACCCTCCAGGGAGCCAAAGCCCCTCGGGATGTGTTTCCCAACCAAACTCAACCCGTGGGGTGGGAGGGCAGGGATGGGGTCACTCCCCCAGCCCTGTTTGCCTTGGCCTGGGAGCACTGAGGGAAAACATTCCCCAGCTGAGCTCCCTCCCCGTCCCTGCCCCTGCCCTGGAGGTGCTGCTGGTGCCATGAACATCAGCTCCAAAGGGGAAACCTCCTCCCTGCATTCCCAGAGATTTCCTTGGTGCCCATTCCTGAACCCTTGTGGTGCCTGGAGCCAGAACTGGCTCCTACAAAACCCCTGGAATGGGTTGGCTTGGCAGGGACATTAAAAATCATCTGGATATGACCCCTGGTGAGGCTGAGTCAGGGTAGAAGAGATAAGCCTTGAGTTCTATTAGAAAACTGGGAATTTGGAGAATTTTTTCCCCTCCTTCTGTAGGCAGTTTTTTGGATCAGAAGGATCTACTGTCATTCCTGCCTGCAGCCTTCCAAATCTTCAGGACATAGAATAAAGAAAAAAGCTGTTCTGTAATAAAAAAATAAAATCTGAGGAAAACACCCTCCCTTTGCCCTGGGTTTATCCCTATGGAATATTGCTGTGGTTGGGGATCAGAAAAAAATCAAGAAATGAGAGCAGAGCAGTGAATTAGTGAAGAGTCAAAACTTGGGGTTTTGAATCTCCCCGGTGTGCAGAAATCCTTTATTCACCCAGAGTTTCCCCCAATATTGTTACAGCTTTAAAAAAATAACCTTTTTTTGAAGTGAATAAAAAGAGGAGAAGCAGCCCAGAATGGCCATTTCAGAGAATATTAAATACTTTAACAGGAAGATCCTCACCAAAGGCAATTTTTGTGCAAACACTTGAGAAAAGCAGCTCCTCTTCGAAAGCCTCTTACATGGAATTCATTCCAACGTGCAAGGTAGCAGGGAGAGAGAGAGCGAGCTGTGGCTTTCTTCCCCGTGGAGGAATATTTTTTTATTGTTGGAGGCTCCTTAAAGAAGGCCTGGGTCTGTCTGGCTGTTAATTGTGGAGTTGTCTAGACAGTGATGATATTATTACCAAGCTATGCACAGCTCCTCACTCTGTCACTGTTTCCAGAGCTGCCTACACAAATTGCTTCACTGTTGACATGTGCAAGAGCTCCCCAGATATTTATTTTTCTCATTTAGAGGAGATACGGCGAGGCTTTGAAAACCATTATGCACTGAACCATTGCTAATGTTGGAAATGTCTCGTGGGTCCGAGCTGAGGGAGAAGAAAGGGAGGAAGGAAAGGCACCGTGGGCAGGGTTGGATGGGGTTGATTGGGATAAGAAAGAAAAAAAAAATAAAAGGAATTGGGAGATTTGGGGGTGGAGGACATTGGGATCTGCTCCAAATCTTGCTTGTCCCGGGGTTATGTTCATCATGGGCTGTCCACACTCGGGGAGGTGAGAAAAGAAAATGCAAATCGCCTTCTGAGACCTTAAAAAGGATTTTTGAGTGTGTGGTGGCCGTTCTGGGTGGTTTCCAGAGGTAAAAAATGATGGAATTGCTGGAAGCATCCCGGAGGGCAGAAATGTGACCCTGGGAAGGCTGAAGAGGAACGAGGACACCTCACACCGGACTAAGAGATAATCCAGGCTCAATGTCAGGTCTGGGATCCCGAGTGCCCCCTCCCATCTCATCCCATGGATCTCATTATCCCATCCCATCCCATGGATTCCATCCCTGGATCCCATCCCATCCCATCCCTGGATCCCATCCCTGGATCCCATCCCTGGATCCCATCCCTGGATCCCATCCCTGGATCCCATCCCTGGATCCCATCCCTGGATCCCATCCCTGGATCCCATCCCTGGATCCCATCCCTGGATCCCATCCCTGGATCCCATCCCTGGATCCCATCCCTGGATCCCATCCCTGGATCCCATCCCTGGATCCCATCCCTGGATCCCATCCCTGGATCCCATCCCTGGATCCCATCCCTGGATCCCATCCCTGGATCCCATCCCTGGATCCCATCCCTGGATCCCATCCCTGGATCCCATCCCTGGATCCCATCCCTGGATCCCATCCCTGGATCCCATCCCTGGATCCCATCCCTGGATCCCATCCCTGGATCCCATCCCTGGATCCCATCCCTGGATCCCATCCCTGGATCCCATCCCTGGATCCCATCCCTGGATCCCATCCCTGGATCCCATCCCTGGATCCCATCCCTGGATCCCATCCCATCCCACTCCATCCCATGGATCCCACCCCATCCTTGTCCCTCACATCCCAAGGCTCAGCTCAGCTCCCAAGCTTTCCTGAGACGCCCTCTGGTCCCCCACCAAAGGAAAGAATGCCCTGAAAAACACAGCAGAGTCTGCAGGAGCTGTGTCTAAAACCTTATAGAGGTGTCATTAATATAATTAATATAATTAATATAATTTATGCAGCTTTCCCCATAGGATTAAAGATATAAGGATCGATATTTATGTATATAAATAACTTATTATTACATTTATAATAAAATACCTTAATCAGAGTTATTTCCTACCCAGCACAGGTAGGTACTACAGGTAGAGTTCATTACTTTAAAGCAATTATACTAAAATTAAGGAAAAATAATTAGTAAGGGTTTGATGTTATTCACCCAGAGCAAGGAAAAGGGGGGGGAAATCTCACTCCGCCTCAAGGAGTGACCTCAAAGGGTGGAAAGAAAAATTATGCCAGGAGACCTTCCAGTTAAAAAGTGGGATTGGGATTTTATGGGATCAAGTGTCAGTCAGCTGTCCCAGCCTTGGCAGCTCAGTTCTCAGTGCTTTCCCTTGTGGGATAATTGATTACTGATAATTGTTACTGATCCTTTTTCAGGTGCCCTGCATGTCAAATCCTCCCCTGTTCCAGTTTCTGTCGGGAAGTTGAACTTTGGGATTGGTGAGCCAGGCTGGTTTCAGCTTGGGGTTGGTTTCCAGCCCCAAAATCAGCCATTCACCACAGACAGCTTTCAAATTTGGGGGTGTTGGAGTTGTTTTACACCAACTCCAGGCAGAGCATCTTCCACGCCTTTGGATCATCATTCCTGAGCACCCTCAGCCTGGGGAGGGTTGACAGGAGGGAATCTGCTCTCAGTCCGTGGCAGCACCATCAGCAGCAGCATCACATTCCCAAAGCTCCACTGCTTTGCTCCTGGGGTCAAAGGAAGGGCTGGAGGCCTCAGATCCTGGGATCTGAGTGGGTGGAATCACAGGATCACAGGATCATGGAATCATCAGGGTGGGATGAGACCTTCAGGATCCCCCAGGGCCACCCCAGCATCACCCAAACCCTGTCCCCAAGGGCACAGCCAGACTGCTCTGGGACAATTCCAGTGACCCCAAACCTCCCTGGGCAGCTCAGCCCAAGGCCTGACCACTCTGCCAGGGAAATTTCCTTTCCCAATCTCCACCCTGAGCCTCCCCTGGTGCCATTTGTGGCCATTCCCTCTCCTCCTTCCCTTGGGACAGGGCAGCAGAGCCCGACACCCCCTCACTGTCAAGGAGTTGTGGGGAGCAGTGAGGTCTCCCCCGAGCCTCCTTTTCTCCAGACTGAGCTCCCCCAGCTCCTCCCAGGATGTTTCCAGCCCTTTTCCCACCTCCATGACCCTTAGGACACACTCCAACCCCTCAAGCTCACTTTGAAGCCAGGGCCCCAAAACCAAACATAGAGCTTGAGATGTGACCTCAAATTCCCAGCACAGGGGACAATCCCTGCCCTGCTCCTGCTGGCCACACTATTCCTGACCCCAACCAGATGCCAGTGGCCTTCTTGGCCAAAATTTGGGCCGCAAAGGTGGGGCCAGGTGGGGTTCACCCCTTTGACAGCGCGTTAAACTCGGCAGCAGAGGCTGAGCGAGCGGGTCCTGCCAGCTGAGGTTCCAAGAGCTGAAGTCCTCGTGTCACCCCGTGCTGCAGTGGCAGTGTCACCCTGTGACACTCCAGTTGCCAGGCAGGAACGTTTCCAGCTGCCACCATTTGTGCTTTCATCATTCCTAAAGGCTCAGTGAGGGAGCAGCTTCCCCCTGGCTCTGGAGGCTGCCAGAAGAGACGGAACAGGGCAGGAGCTGGGACAGATTCTTGCCCTGAGAATTCACTGGGACCCCAAATTCACCAATGGGGGGGATTTGGGGATTTTTTTTTTTCCAAATAGGATTAGGCCTGAGGGTTCAGAAGGATTTGCTCACCCACTTTGGTTTCCGGCATTGCCTTCTGGAGGCTGACCTGGAACAGAGACTGGACAGAGCAGGAGGAAAAAACACACATTTATTCCAAGGCCTCAATGGGGACACCTGGGCTACACANATTGGTCCCCACAAGAGCACGAAGTCACACGCTGTTCACAAACCAGGACCTTGAAGCTGTGGTTAGAAAACTGAATCATAATCCCCAATTCACTCACATTTTCCCTATTTTAACGTGGGATTTTTTTTCCTCTGCCTGCTTTGATTTCCCTTTTCCCTTTGCTATTTCCCTCTCTCCTCCAGGATGTTACTCGATACCAAAGCCACGTGTGTGCTGTTCCCAAAACAGAGCTTGGGGGGACTTGGGACACGGATTTGACGGGAACAACAGCCAGAGACGGTGACTCCCTGATCCCCCCTCCCAAAAAATCAGTGTTTGATGCTGACCAAAGCTGAAAGCACGGCTGGAGGGAGCTGAAACAAGACGCTGAGTCATTAATTTTCCTGAACTCTGGAGAAGTTTGGAATTACATCATCATTTGAGGGAAGTACATGAAATTTAGACTCGGTCTCTGTGTGGCCCCGTGGCTCCGGGCCTGGGATCTGGTTTCTGGCTGGATGCTGGGGTTGGAGGAGGGGATTTGCTGCTCGGTTCCCCCTCACACCCTTCCCTTTCTGGGGGTTTTGCCTTCCAAACTCGCTGTCCTCATTGATGATGGGGAGAAAAGATTTTTGGGAGCCATGGTGACATCTGGAGATCCAGAGATTTCTCAGGTCACCGTGTGAGTGCAAAGTCAGAGTCCCTGAAGAGCCTGGTCTCAGATTCTAACCAGACTGAAATGCAGGAGTCAGAGGCACAAAAGGACTCACCTGGAGTCAAAAATATCACCGGGAAGAAAAAAAAACTCTGCTTCTCCAGAATTCCAGGCTAGTTCCCATTGCATGCAGTCCCAGGGTCTGCACAAATTCAAGCCATATGAAGGACAAAGAATTAGAAAACCTGAGACTAATGAACATAAACCACAGGCAACACTTTCACTTTCCCAGCCCAAGGTTCTCCCCACAACATCCTGGCAGGGAAATAATTTGTGTTACCTCATCTCCCCGGGATAAAACTGTGCCAGGATCCCAAAAGGAGCCTTTGCACCTCTCCAGACCCGAGCAGCTCAGGCAGCAGCTCCAACTCGCCAATTTTTGCCTAAAATAAGTCAATTTTTCATGTATTTGATGTTTTGTGTTGCTGAGAAAAAGGGGAAAGGAGCTCCTCAGGGAGGGAATCCCAATGAAATCCCAGTGGGAGAAGGCAAAGGTCCCTGAGCCTCAGGGATGTCAAAGATGTTTCTCTTGACTCCTCTGGTTTAGAATCTCAGGATTAAGGCTGGAAAAGCCCTCCCAGCCCACGGAGCCCCAGCTGTGCCCTGTGCCCACCCTGGCACTGAGTGCCACCTCCAGGTGCCACCTGCAGGGATGGGCACTCCAAAGCTCCCTGGGCAGCCCCTGCCAAGGCCTGGCCACCCTTGCCATGGGCAAATTCCCCCTGGGGTCATCATTAAAAAAAAAAGAAAAAAAATTCTAATTTCTAATGTTCTAATTTAATGCATTGGTAATTATTTGTGTTGTGGAATTTTTCCTGCTAGTCTTTGTTTGGAAGCCACACGAGCTTGGAGTCAGGGAGGATTTTATTCCTAAATCCTCACCTAGGATCGGCTCTTAGCTGAAATTTCTGTTGTATTAAGGTTTTTAGGTTAGGGGAAAGGGCGTTTGAATATTCGCAATATTTTTCAAATGTGTTAAGAATGGGAGGTAAAATCCTGTGGTCAGAGGCCATTGAAGGGCTTGAAGTTGGTTTGGGATTGGATTGGGATTGGATTGGGACTGGTTTGGGATTGGATTGGGCCTGGTTTGGGCCTGGTTTAGGTGTGGTTTGGGATTGGTTTGGGATTGGTTTGGGACTGGTTTAGGACTGGTTTTGAACTGGTTTGGGACAGGTTTGGGATTGGTTTGGGACTGGTTTGGGATTAGTTTGGAATTGGTTTAGGGCTGGATTTGAATTGGTTTGGGATTAGTTTGAAATTGGTTTGGGCCTGGTTTGGGACTGAGTTGGGACTGGTTTGGGACTGGTTTGGGATTAGTTTGGAATTGGTTTAGGGCTGGATTTGAATTGGTTTGGGATTAGTTTGAAATTGGTTTGGGCCTGGTTTGGGACTGAGTTGGGACTGGTTTGGGACTGGTTTGGGATTAGTTTGGAATTGGTTTAGGGCTGGATTTGAATTGGTTTGGGATTAGTTTGAAATTGGTTTGGGCCTGGTTTGGGATTGGTTTGGGATTGGTTTGAGATTGTTTTGGGCCTGTTTTGGGCCTGGTTTGGGTGTGGTTTGGGATTGGTTTGGGACTGAGTTGGGATTGGATTGGAATTGGTTTGGGATTGGACTGGGACTGGTTCGGAATTGGTTTGGGACTGGGTTTGAATTGGTTTGGGATTGGTTTGGAATTGGTTTAGGACTGGATTCGGATTGGTTTGGGCCTGGTTTGGGATTAGTTTGGGCCTGGTTTGGGACTGGTTTGGTACTGGCTTGGGATTGGTTTTGTACTTGTTNTGGTTTTGAACTGGTTTGGGACAGGTTTGGGATTGGTTTGGAACTGGTTTGAGTTTGGTTTGGGATTGGTTTGGGATTGGTTTGAGACTGGTTTGGGCTTGCTTTGGGCCTGGTTTGGGATTGGTTTGGGATTGGTGTGAGATTGGTTTGGGGTTGGTTTGGGACTGTTTTCAGATGGGTTTGGGACTGGTTTGGGATTGGTTTGGGATTGGTTTGGGACTGGTTTGGGACAAGTTTGAGACTGGTTTGGGACTGGTTAGTTCCTCCCATGGATTTAAAGCTATTCTCATCTCATCAGTCATTTTTTATTGTGGTTTATTTTGTGGTTGAGCTCCCTCTGTTTCAAAGAGCAGAGGAGAATTTTTAAGGTTGACCCTTCCCTGGCCTTTTTAGTTTTTTAATTGGAATACTGGGGGGAAAAAGAGCAGGAGGCAGGAATGAACAAAATCAGGAAAATGCCAAGTATTTTAGAGTAAATGTAAATTGTATTAAAATTAATTTATTGGTAAATTCATGGAATAAATTTTCCAAAACTAGCAAGTGCCAGAAGTTGGATAAGGTGAAGTCAGCCTGAGCTGCACGTTGGCAAAGTCAGAAAATCATGGAATTATCAGGGTTGGAAGAGACTTCCAGGATCATCCAGCCCCAGCAGCATCACCCAAACCCTGTCCCCAAGGGCACAGCCAGACTGCTCTGGGACAATTCCAGTGACCCCAAACCTCCCTGGGCAGCTCAGCCCAAGGCCTGACCACTCTGCCAGGGAAATTTTCTTTCCCAATCTCCACCCTGAGCCTCCCCTGGTGCCATTTGAGGTCTTTTCCTCTCCTCCTTTCCTTCAGGATGTGGATGAAGACCCCCTGAAATCAAAATGATATGAAATAAAATAAAGTTCAGAGCAACATCAGAATATTTATCTTCATTTTAACAACGAAGGAGAAAAACGAGGACACAAATAAAACACATCAATAATAACCTTGCCATTAAAAATTGGATTTATGGAGGGAATTTCCTGTCTGGAGTTGCTTGGTTTGAGACCCCTGGAGCTGCTCTCACCACGAGGACATTGGATTTTCTCTATATAATTTCTGATATATAAAAAAACCTGTGATTTGGATTTTAAAAATTGTTCCTTGTGAGGGTGGGGAGACCCTGGAAATAAATTCCCAGAGGAGCTGTGGCTGCCCCTGGATCCCTGGAAGTGTCCAAGGTTGATGGGGCTTGGAGAACCAGGAATAGTGGAAGGTGTCCGAGGTTGGAACAAGATGAGCTTTACAATTCTTTCCAACCCAACCCAAATAAAGAGAGAAAATTTTATATTTCTAAATAAACTCTGATATTCAAATAACAGATTTTTTTTTTCCTTCACTCTGTTATCCAGAGGTTTCTCCTGACAGGATAATTCCACCTCCCATCCACAGAAATCCTCCTCAGCAGTATTTATACACAGGAGTTTTTATCCAGAAGAAATGCTGCTCCTCAATTCACTTTTTTTTTCCTCAGATCTCTGACACAATTGATTTAATAAATCCCTTTTCAGCCCAGAACTGAGAGCTGCCTCTCTGCCACATCCCAGGGAAATTTTGTCTTTTCCCAAGGAGCTGTTGAAAGAGTTCCACCTCCCAAATGAAACCCAAGAGCAATGAAAACATTTTCTGTGGATTATCTGTGGATTTAACTCAGGTTTCATCTTTGTTTGAAATCCCAAAGCTCATCCCAAGCTGCCTGGATGAGACTGGAAATGGTTCTGGTTATTTTATCCAGAAGAAATGCTGCTCCTCAATTCACTTTTTATTTCAGGTCTCTCACACAACTGATTCAGTTTTCAGCCCAGAACTGAGAGCTGCCTCTCTGCCACATCCCAGGGAGTTTTGTCTTTGCCCACAGGAGCTTTTGAAAGAGTTCCACCTCCCAAATGAAACCTGAGAGCAACGTAAACAATTTCCCAGCTGCCAAAACCAGAGAGGAAAAGTGAAATGCACACCTTTCTTTGCTTTGTCCTGCTGTTCCCTTGTCAAAATATCCCGTGTTAACATCTATCATTACTCTTTATTTGGGTTTTTTTCTGCTGGGGAGCACCACTGGGATTTTTTTATTGCTGTTCTCCTTGGGATTTGGGGTGATTTGGAGGAAACACACGATTAAATGAATCATAATTAGGGAACCACAGAATTATCAAGGCTGGAGGAGATCTTGAGCATCATCCAGTCCCACCATCACCATAATCCCCAAAAGTCACATCCAGACATCTCTGGAACACCCCCAGACTCCAGCATCTCCCTGAGCAACTCATTCCAATGCCTGGCCACTCCTGCAGGGAATTATTTTCCCCAGTATCCAATCTGAACTTCCCCTGGTGCAACTCAAGGCCTTTTCTTCTCCAGTGGAGTTTAGTCCTGCCAGGAACAAAAGCAGCTGAGTAAAACCTGGAGCTGCCCCTGTGATTTCAGCTCCTTGGGTTTGTCCAGCTTGGGAAAAAAATATAAATATCCCCCCTGATCGTGTTTTTCATCCCTGTGGATTCCTGCTGTCCCATGGCAGTCAGTGGTGGTCTCTTGGAATTGCAGCACAGGCTGTGTTTCCCCCAGAATTCCCCAATTTTCTTGAATTTGGGGGTCCCCAATGGAAAATGGAACTCTTGACTGGTTAAAAGTTGCCCATTTTGGTAAAGTGGAGCTACAAGTGCCCCCCTAGATTCACAGGATTAAAGGTACAATAACCAGAGCCAGGGCCTTGCACAACTTCTCTCCCTCAGCGAGGTGTTTGTTTACTAAAAATAGCAAAATTATTTCAGGAAAACATTTCCTGGCCGGATAAGGTTCTCATTTCCAGCATTCCACACGCTGCTTGCACATGTCAGGGGGGGGACTTTCATCCCTGCAGAAGAAGGATGACCCTGTGGTTTTGATGTCTGCGAGAGGTTGGGCAGAGTTAGAGGAATAAAGCAGGGATTGATTCAAAGGCCTTCACAGGATCCACCTTGGGCAGTGCAAGAGCCTGGCCAGGGCTGCACCCAAGGTGGAGCCCAGTCATGAATTTTCACACTTTTACAACTTTTGGTCCATTTCCATGTTGGGGTTCATTGTCCAATTCCAGCCCCAGGTTCTGCAGCCCCACACTCCCAGGTTGCTCTCCTCAATTCTCTGTTTGCACTTTTGGGGCTGAGGCTGTCCTTGGTTCTGGGGCTGGAGAATTGTTCTGTGTGACTGAGCTGGGAGGAGAATTTACACTTTGTGTGGAGTTCAGAGTCACACACCAATGCAGTGCAGAGTTCTGGAAAATATGAGAGATTAAACTTAAGGTATCAATGGAATGGGTTGGGACGGAAAGAAGCTTAAAAACCNCTTGGGAATTGTCTCTCTCCAGCTTTCCTGGGGCTCCTTCAGGCCCTGCAAGGCCACCCTGAGCTCAGCCCAAAGCTTCTCCTGTGCAGCTGAACAATCCCAGCTGTGCCAGCCTTTCCTGCCAGCAGAGCTGCTCCATCCTCTGCCCATCCTGCTGCCTCCTCTGGGCTCTCTGCAGCAGCTCCAGCTCCTTTTTGTATCCCAAATTCTGGGCTGGGGCAGCTCTGCAGTGGGGGCTCACCTGGGGGGGCTCAGGGCACGATCCCAATCCCTCACTGTGGGGTTCTGGATGGGGCAGATCCAGCTCTCAGCCCCAGCACTCCCAAATCCTTCCCCCAGGGCTGCTCCATCTCTCATCCCAGCCTGATCACACAGTACAGAACCTGGAAAACAGAAAAGCTAAAACTTCAGGCATCCATTCCAGCCATGGGATGAGATAGGAGATTTTGGCCACCACAGCTCCGGGAATGCTGTGAGTGGTGCCTCAACCTGCTGCCCTCAGAGCTGAGATTTTGTTCAATCCATGAAAATCCCATCTCCAGCCCCATCCAGGCAGCTTGGGATGAGCTTTGGGAGCTCAGACTAAGATGAGACCTGCCTGAAATCCACAGAAAATGTTTTCATTGCTCTTGGGTTTCATTTGGGAGGTGGAACTCTTTCAACAGCTCCTGTGGGCAAAGACAAAACTCCCTGGGATGTGGCAGAGAGGCAGCTCTCAGTTCTGGGCTGAAAATTGAATCAGTTGTGTGAGGGAACTGAAATAGAAGTGAACTGAGGAGCAGCATTTCTTCTGGGTAAAAAAAAATAAAATCAGTTCCAGCCTGATCCAGGCAATTTGGGATGAGCTTTGGGATCTCAAGCTAAAATAAAACTGGTATTAAATCCACAGATACTGCAGCAAAGTTGCAGTATTAATTAATTTGGATTAATGTGCATGAAGTAATTTCATTTTTGCTGCACTCAAAACCCATTCTAGTGTGACTGTCTAAGAGTTAGACTCGAGATTAATTGATCTTGACATAGTTGAGGGCAGACTATCATTAAAGCTGAGCTTAGGCTGGGAAAATCCACAAAAATTGGTGTGTTCTGATGTGGAGTGGTGCTTTTTATAAAATCTCCCTTAGTTTAGAGAGGAGGAAATCAGCCCCAGGATCCTGGGGCTTCCTCTTGCTCAGTCCATGGGAGCTGCAGGTTAATGTGGGCCTTAATCTCAGCTCAGCCAGGAGGGCTCAGGAAAGCCAGGTTTGCTTTCCATACCCAAAATGTTGTCCTGGCACTCTGGAAAAGGGGATCTGAGCCATCCAATTCCCCTTAAAATTAGCAGTTAACAATTTCCCCAAACTCTCAGGCATCTACAAAACAAATCCACGGCTATTTTTGGGAACCGCAGAGGCAGAGGAGGGAATGGATGGCACAAACTGATGAAAAAATTGGTGGATTATGCCCAATAAACCAATTTTTTCCTCATATTTAGACTGAGCCTGGTGCTAGAGTAAATTATCAAAGCAGTCATCCTTTAATTAGTGAATAATCCAGCTCAAAGATAATTAATCCATGGTGAAATCAATTGTAATTCACTCCTGGCTCGTGAAGAGAGAAGGAACAGAAAAAACTCCCCCAGATCAGAACCAATACCCAAAACTGGGGACAGTTTTCAAAGACTTCAGTCTGGAAAATAAATATCTCTGCTTTGTCTCAGCTAAAGAGATGATTTATATAAAAAATATTCACTTTTTGTCTAAGAATTCTCTTGCTCCACATTCCCAAAATGCTGCTCTCCCCTCCAAACCTGACATTAAAATCCCAGGAATTTCTACAGTGATTTTTGGTGTCCTGATGCTTCACCTTTCTCTGTCCTCATTAGGAAGCTCCAATTTTGTGACATAAATTAATGAGGATGAGGGGACAAACCAAGGGGCATCTTCAAGGTTTAGCATTCAATATTTCCCTCTTATTTTTTATCCTCTCTTTCCATTGGTGCATCCAGAGCTCTCTGGGAAGGCATCCAAGGGTTCCTGGCTTGGGCATGGTCAGGAATGCAGGAGCATCCCAGGGAAATATGGGAACACCTTTCCCTTCTTGGGGCTGGGAAAGCACCTGCATGGAAACCCCTGAATCACCTTTAGGGAATCCCAGGAGCTTCAGGAAGAGCAGAGTAGAGCAGGAGATAGGCAGAGGATGGAGCAGCTCTGCTGGCAGGAAAGGCTGGCACAGCTGGGATTGTTCAGCTGCACAGGAGAAGCTTTGGGGTGACCTTAGAGCCCTTGGAGTACCTAAAGGGGGTTAGGAAAAAAGAGAGGGAGAGAATTTTTATATGGGGAGAGAGTGACAGGACCAGGGGAATGGATTTAAACTGAAGGAGGAAAGGTTAGATGGGATTTGGGGCAGGAATTGTTCCCTGGGAGGGGCTGGGCTGGAATTCCCAGAGCAGCTGTGGGTGCCCCTGGATCCCTGGCAGTGTCCCAGGCCAGGCTGGACATTGGGGCTGGAGCAGCCTGGGACAGTGGGAGGGTCCCTGCCATGGAACCAGGAGGTTTTTAAGCTCCTTTCCATCCCAAACCATCCAGGGAATCTCCGAGGGCAAAATTTAGGCCTGCGATTTTCCCAAAAAAAAAGCTCTAAATATTCACACCACGGATTTTCCTAAATCCCAGTTTGGGAACACCCAGCTGAGAGCACCCTGTGTCCCCAAGGGAGTGGATGGAAGTGACAGTGATGACAGAGACATTCCTGAACTTGATTTCCTTGCACCATCACCATCAGAAACCTCATCCCTGGGGACCATCCGAGGTGGAGCTCCTGAGGAATGCCACTCCTGCCAGCTGGAATATTTTGTTCACCCTCTGGAATTATTCCTCCAGCCCTCTGCCTCCTGAAGTTAAAAAGCAGAGCTCCCTGAAATCATTTATTTGGCCTCTCCCATAAATTTTCTGCCTAAACTTCAAGGCAGCATTCCAAAATGAACCAAAACATCCCAGAAAAGCTCTGCTCTTATCTCTTGGCTGTCTGGCTTTCCATGACAGCGAGCAGCAGCAAAAAAACACAACCAGAGCCCAAACAACAGCAGGGGATGGATGGACCAACACAAATAATGGGAAATGCAATGAATTTTTATCCATAAAAAACAACTTCTTAAGCAAAATTTGTTCTTTTATCTTCTGTACCCAGCATTGTTCTCCACGAGCAGAAGGATGCTCTAAGTCCAAATCTCTCATGAAAGCTCTAAGAAAATATCATTTTTATTTCATATTTATTTCTATTCATATCATTTTTATTTATTTCAGCTCTTTCTTCATCCAAATTGATATTTATAAATTTATATTTCTCACCATTCAGACCCAAGCAACAGCAGGGGATGGATGGACCAACACAAATAATAGGAAATGCAATGAATTTTTATCCATAAAAAACAACTTCTTAAGCAAAATTTGTTCTTTTATCTTCTATCCCCAGCATTGTTCTCCACAAGCAGAAGGATGCTCTGCACCCAGTCCAAATCTCCCATGAAAGCTCTAAGAAAAATATCATTTTTATTTCTTTCATATTTATTTATATTCATATAATTTTTATTTATTCCAGCTCTTTCTTCACTCAAATTGATGTTTATAAATTTATATTTCTCACCCTTCAGACACAGCCTGTGAACTGTTTTCCCATAAGGAAATATCCAACAATTTTGCCTTGGAAATCGTATTTATCTCCCTGAGAAAGCTGAATTATGAAAGCTAAAAAAACCAGCTAAATTCAGCAGAGATTATTTTTTTTCTATTTCAAGCCTCTGACAGCACGAAGAAAATCAGATTTATTTTTTTTTTAAAACCATCCCATATAAATGAATAATATTTAATATAAACTGAGAGCGTTGAGCGGTGTTTAAAGAGAAGGGAGTCACGGTCTAACTCTTCCCAAAGAGTGGGAATGTGGCTGGGAGGGGGGAGATGAGCCCCAGACACAGCTGAAATCTCCGAAGATGTCTGCAACAAGCAACACTCTCCCTAATGAGACCTCAGAATGTCTTGATGAGCTTCTCTAATTGCTCTGCATAATTGGAAGGAGCTGCAGCCCCATTTCAAAAATGCTCCGCTGCAAATTGGGGGAATGTGGCTCTAATTAATCAGAGGGGGGGGGTGGGTTTGGTTTAGGGGGGGATTTTGTTTTATTTTTTGTTTTGTTCTGTTTTGGTTTGCGGCCTTGATTATTTAAGGATGACAACAACGTTAATCAGTGACCAGATTTATCAGTTATCAATTGCAAATGTCTCAAAATCTACTGATAATTTTTGGGGTTCAGCAGGGGATTTGCACTGCTAATAACCAGCATTTCTTAATATTTCACTTGTTCCCACTAAATCAGCAGCTTTTCCCAAAATTC
>VYXF01002945.1:0-16118 GCA_013397295.1 Polioptila caerulea
CAGCGGGACCGGGGACAGCGGGATTGGGGACAGCGGGGTTGGGGAGACAGCGGGACGGGATATGGGAACAGCGGCAATGGCAGGGAAACCGCCCGAGGAGCGAGGGAAGGGGCAGGAAGCGGGGCAGGATGGGCAGGACAGCAGCAGCAGCCCGGGACGCAGCCGGCCTGGCATCCCCTGGGCTCTGCGGTAGCGGACGGACCCGCTTGCACCCCCTTCACTGCTCCATACCTCAGCCCGACGCCCCAAATAAAACACCGATCACGCTGCAATAACTTTTCTTAGAAAACGCCTGGTCTGAACAGTTCCAGGCTAGATGGGAAGAGCCAAGTGTAGAGAGTTAAGGGGTAATTAAGGCAAAGCAGGACAAGCGGAGCTCCCCGCGCTCCGTTGCGCTGAAGCGAGCAGGCAGAGCCGTGGGAAGGATCCCCTCATGGCTGGGCTTGGTTGGGCACTGACACTGCCCTCCCCTGCTTTAATCAGACAGAGCGGCTAACGAAAGGATGCCCCTGCCTTCGCAGGATTCCTCATTAAAGCCGGCTGCAACTGCTGTGCTCCATGGCTGGGTTTAAATTTGATCTCTCTGCTCTCTCCTTTTTCTTTCCCTCAAGAGTGTTTTGGACTGCCTTTGAAGCCCACAGCTGTGAGCTGCCAGAGGGTAGACCAGGAATGGTTCTGGTGTCTGCACTGTGCCTCAGACCAGGCGTGATGGGTCCATCTTTGGGGAGTGTTTGCCTCTGGCTGAGTCAGGCTCAGGTACTCGCTGCCTCTGCCAGCGACTCTGCCTCCTTTCCTGCTGTGGATGCTGAGTGCAGGTGACCATCAATGGCTCCTGGGTTACATCCAGTTACACTCAGTTACGTCCTGTCCGTGATTGATAAAGCTGCCCAACTAAAATGACCATGTAAGTGCAGCAGGTTTTGGATCCAGACAGTATCCATTCATTTGCTTCTTGCAGTAAGAGAGGTCCATATGGTCCTTAAACCCCCTGAAAATTCCATGATTAGAGCAAGCTGCTCAAGTTTATCTCTTTTGTAAAAACCGGTGTGTTCTCTGGAAGTTTTATTTCTTTGAGCACGAGTCTCTCATCCCTTTTATGTGCAAATTCAGGTTTTGGAAAGAGGCTGGTGTGACAGCCCTGCAGCCTGTAAGTCAGTTGTCAATCAACAACGTAGTGACAGCAATACAATTCCACACATATCCACCCTTAGAGAGATAAGGAGCTGATTCCAGAGCCTCTGCCACTTTGATCTTCCTTTATTTTTACAAAATAAACCATGGAAGAGTTCTCCTTTCCCTCACTGATGTACTAAATGGTCTTTCCAGTCCAAAAAAAAAAAAATCATCAAAGTGCAGAGATCAGAGATGAACCTTGGGAAGCAAAGAATTTCTGAAGAGATAAGAGATGTGAAAGGAAAAGGGAAGCAGAATATTTGATCAGTAAACTTTGCTGAAGCTGTCTAGTTAGAGCAGGATTCTTAAGATGTGGGAATGTTTAGCTTTTATCTTGAGACCCTTGAACTCCTCAGGTTATATGGGGATTGAGCTCAGCACACCCCTTGGGGACAACTATTCAAATATCTGTGAGCTGGTACCTCTTGGAGTGGTGGGAAGACATCTGTGTGGAATCAGCTCCTGTCAGTCTAACTGCTCTGAAGTGAGTTCAGCCTCTTCAAAGGCTCAGAGCACCTCTGTGTCACTGTCCCACCTCATCTGCTGAGATTGCCTCACTGACTCCTTCCTCTGGCTCCCCTCTCTGTGTGCAGGTGGGCAGCTGTGCTGGCCCAGACTGGAAAGTGGAGTCACAACAAATATTGTGGCAGGGGAAAAAAAAAAAGAGTATTCCTGTTTGTCATGAGCAGAGGAAGAGTTCCCACACCTCAGAGGGGTTGTGCTCAGTTTCATGAAATCCAGTTCATTTCCTCTGACTCTTCTTTATCTTCTGTGGGAAGATGAAGGAACTTGGTCTAGATATGTAAATAAGGGACCACATGGATTTAGACCAAAAATGTCAGCATTAAAATCTGTGTCAGTCTTGTACTAATTTGGAAAGGGTGGATGGATGCAGGGTGTTTTGGTTTGAAAGACAGGTGTTTGCTGAGGAAGGCAGGAGCTTTTTCTGAAATGGAAAATGTAAACCCTCTCTTTTTGAATTATTACAATTTTGAAATTAGGTGTCTCTCAGGTAAAGATATGGGAATAGGAATAACAGTTTTTTTATTAGGAAAATTAAGATTAAAATGTAGTAGTATAAAAAAATACTGATAGAGTTACAATATAATTTGACACTGTTGGTCAGGGTTGGTAGTAGTTTGATTAAATGGTGGTTGCAGTCTTTCTGGAGTGATAGATGCAGTTTTGTTGAAGATTTTGTAGAAGGGTGTAATTTTCTTTTAAAAGGTCTAGTGGTGGTGTAGCTGGGCTTTTTTTGGGAATTTAGTGGAAAAGTCTGACTACAGTGTTCTAAATTTTAGATTATATTTAGGTAGGAATGCTTGGATTCTCCCCCTGGGTGGAGTATTTTATAATGGGATGATGTAATTTTATTATTTTATTAGTTACGTGGTGAGACTTAATGGTCCATTAATAGAAGATATTTTTCTGGATGGAGGATGAGACTTGATTTTGTTTTTACTGCCTTTTCTCTAATCTATTTTTCTATTATAGAAAGTTAAACAACAAGAACAAAACTTAGAAATTTTGGGGAAAGGTTTCTACAAGCAAGAATCTTCCTTTGAAATTTCCTAGATGACCTCACCTTGTAAAAGTTTACTGGTTTAATTTTACACAGTGCTTGATTTCAACAGCATTCTTACCAGATTATGAATTAGGCATGAGCAAAACTCTGACAGATGAGCCCAGCTAGAGAGCAACTGCACTAAATTCAAACACATGAAAGCCTTATTTGACTCTTGTTACAATACACAAACTACAGAAAGCCCAAACTACCTTTCTCCCGAAGTTACTGCTAAAATAATCACGTGTCGTGGTTCACACAGAGCCAGCTCCACTGTGAATTCCTAGGATCAAAGGAATGTCCCCCGGTGTTTGCAGGGACAGCACCAGGGGTGCAGATGCCAAGGCCAGTGTGTTCCCCTGCATCCCGAGGTCTCCTGACCCCACCGAGTGGCCGGTCCCTCCACTGCACGCCTGCCGCCAGCACTGTGCCTCCACCTGCCGAGGCTGGCAAGAGGAATAACACTAAAGCCCAAGTGAATGGACAAGATTTCTCCCTCCTCCACATCCCACAGTCCTGCAGAAGCCCTGGGGCCAAGCCTCTCTTCTTGGTACATTCCAGAAACCTCCCTGCTGCCTCAGGGAAAGGACAGCACCTGCACCCTTTTCTCTGACCAGCTCTAACTGGGCAGGATTACATTTCCCCAGATTACAACATACAATGGCATCTGGCAACCCCTTGAAAGCAATAAGATGTTTAAAGCTCCAAGACAACTCTGTGAAAAGCAGACCCAGTGTAGTAGCAGCACTCAAGCTATTTTCAATTTCTACCCCAAATAGGGCTGTCAAGTGACACACAGACATTCCTCTCTGGCTCTGACAAGGAAATCACATTAATAGACCTAAGCCCCAGATTCCCAAAGACTTTTTTCCCCCCTCATTCCCTTAACTTTTTAAAAAATAAATGAATCATCTAGAAAGTCATCTAGCAGCTGTAACAGACTGAGGATGCACTAGCCAGTGTATTTTTTTTTAGCCTGATTCACCCATTACAAGCATATAAACTGTAAAAAGGCATCTTTTACTGCTTCAAATGAAGTTTCTACAATTTTGTTTATTTTGTCCTATCCAAGATGGAGTACTGAACATCTGAACAAATACATTCCATCTGCAGTTTTAGTAGAGCTGACTACAGGAATGTAATTTCCAGATATTGCTGTATTCAGCAAGGAGAAATGGGAGACAATAATAAAATTAGAACATGGTACACCATACTGATGCTGATGTCAGTCATCATTTGTTGTGTCTCCCAACAGATTGTGGGAGATGAGTCAAAGGTGGCTGATAATGGAAGGTAAAGGACAGAACAAAAGTATTTATACCAGAGAATGTATGTGCAGCATCCTTTAAATGAACCCTAGTTAAAAGTCTGTCTCCATGGGCAAGTGTTTTTATTCTAGCACATTTAGATCTGGCATAGCCCCTAAAACCAATCAATTGTTACCACTAGCCTTCTTGACACCATTTTTTTTTCCTCACAGGCTGTCTCTGCCAACAGAAAAACCTGCTCAAGCTAAAATAAAGCAGGAAAAGGAACAGATGCCTCAGGCCTATGGCTGAGCACCAGCCCATGGCAACTGAATCAATGTCACATTTGGTAAAGAGGGGTGAGAACAGCACTAAATGCTGCTTTCTGGACAGACCAGCTTCTCAATTATTTTCCTCTCTCAAGCCCTATAGTATTAATTTAAGATTAATGTGTAATATTGTATGTAACAGGACTGAGGAGCAGCCAACTCAAACTCCTGTCTTGTCTAACCCCAGCCAGCAAACACCACAGAGCTGCCCACTTCCTTTCCCCCCGAGACAGGTGGGGGAGAGACTGAAGGGTAAAGGTGAGAAAACTCAGGTGTTCAAATAAAGACAGTTTATTTAACAGGCAACAAGGAAACCAAACTAAGGAATTCATCCACCACTTCCCGTGGGCAGGCAGGTGTGCAGCTGTCTGCAGGAAGCAGGGCTCCATGGCAGCATTCCTTGGGGACACAAACAGCATCACCCCCAGTGTCCCCCCTTCCTTCTCCCCCAGCTGAGCAGGACAGCACCTGGCTGGGACACCCCTTGGGTCAGTCACCCCTCACTGCTGGGGTCTAGGGAGGGCAGAAAAGGCCTGGTCAGAACTGCTCAGCCCCAACTAGGACAACCCTGTGTTATCAACATCTCCAGCACAAATCCAAAACATAGCCCATACTGTCTACTAGGAAGAAAAATAACACTATCCCAGCCCAAACCAGCACATTATCCAGGCAAAACCATATTGATTTGCTAGGCAAATTATTTTAAAATATTCCAAGAATGCAAATATGCAAATTTACACACTGGTTGCAACTTCCTCTTGTTCATCTAAAAGTCAAAACAGAAAAGATTTCATTTTCAAGCAGTGAAATCAATGTCATGCTAAAGAGAGATGAATTAGGGCGATTTATTGAAAGGTGTTTGAAAAACCAAATCTGGATTTGCATTGCTAAAGTTCTCAAGAATACAAGAAGGGAACATGGAAAAAGTAAAGCAATTATTGGGTGCCAATAGTGCAGCTGCTGGGTGATTGCATGGGTGCTCACACAGCATTGTGCCTCAGTACTTGCTAAGACAATGCTATCAGGAATTTCATGACAATTTCAGTGGCTGGAGTAATTGAGAAGTTGCTATTTATTTAGGATTCTGACAGCTGGAAGGAGCTGTTGTGCCTCCTATCAGACACCAATAAAAAAAACAACTGCTTCATGCTCCACAGCAAAAGTCAAATGATGTCTCACCAAGTCTCTTCTTGACTATGTATTATCCAAAAATAAACGTTTCAAAATAACACGTCTCTGCAAGACTTAAAAAAAAAAAATCTCTAAAAGACATGGGTCAAGATTTTCTATATCCTCCATTTAAACACTCCTATCATCTTTCAGAATTATAATGTTATTGCTCAAATAAAGCTCCTTTCCTTCTGGCTAAACCCAGAAGATTTTAAGAGGCTTCTGTCTGTTGGGACTCTTTGGTACAAGAGGGTGCAAACAGGCCTTCTGCTTCAGGATACAGGAAAGCAGGAACTCCTGCTGGATTTGTTTTAGGTGTTGGGAATAAAGGCAAACTGTGAGTAGCAGGCATTAAGAAGAACAGAAACAAGAAACAAATGGTCAGATGAAGAGGGTCAAATCCTCCTCTGTGGGATGTTTCTCTCTCTCCATAGCATAGGAATCTGAAGAATCCTGGATCCTAATTGAGGCACCTCAGCAAGATGAGATGGACTGTGATTCCTCTAGGGTAGGTCCTCTGTCCTGGCATTTCCATGTCTTCACCTTGTAATCCAGCCAGGTGACTCAAGCACAAGGCTGAGGACAAAGGAAGGAACATTCCACAGCCTCATGAAGCAGGTCAGCTCTCCCAGATGAACACAAAGCAAACCAAGACAAATCAGTTTTACTCTTGGTGTGCAAACAGACAAGGGAGCACTTAAGGAAGGGCAAGAACACAAAATTCTTCCAAGGCAAAGGTTCAGGGCTTGTTCTTTAAGACAGGGGACTTCCATCTGGAAGAGTTATTTATGAACAGTGTTAAGGCAGCAAATCACAGCTTAAAATTTCAAAAGCAGTAACTCATTCAAGGGAAAAAATGCCTTTCCACAAGCACTTGTGCTCAGCAAGATGAGGGAGGCTGTGTGTCCAAACAGCCACTGTGCTTCTTTGGCTCAGCATCCCGGATTCACGCTCCTCCAAAGCCCTGGTGCTGTGCAGGGAGCCAGACCAGCTGCCCTCCCCTCCCTTAGTGCTGCTGCTGGGTCACCATCCTGAGCATTTTGAGAGCCATCTCTCCTTGGTCAGCTGGTACCTAGCACAGAGGAAAGCACAGGATAAGCAGCTGCTATAAGGATGCAGACAGCAGCTACACACACTTCTGCAGCCTTCTTGCTGATTCCAGCCCAAGGACTTTATTATTTACCATGTGCCCAGCCTTGAGAATCCAGAAGAAAGCAAAGTTCTCATAGGCCTTGTGGAAAGCAGCTGTCTCAGTGGATTCCTGGGACACATACAGTGCCTTCCACCTTTTCTGGCTGAACTGGTCCAAATTAGGCCACTTCAGCTTCCGGATCCATGCCTCCTGGCCTGTTGGAGATAAGGGATAGCACTGATTACCAATACTAGGAAATGACTGATAGCTGGTTCCACAGCAGCTTGGGAGCCCAGTTCAGCTGGATGCCCCCTGTGCTGCATCACCAGTACAGCAGAGTTAGCACAGGGTCTGCATGCTCAGATCCTAAAAACCATTTTGTAATGTCTAGGAGAATTCAGGACAAACTGAAACAAACCAATGGAGGGGAGAAGGGAAAAAGCAAACAGTGAAGGGGTGTATGAAACAGGTTTAGGATTGTACAAGTTAAACATGTGCTTCTTGGAGGCTCTGCAGCCCTAGAAATTCCAACATTATTTCACCTTGCACCTCAAACACCTTGAATGTTCTGCCATGAAAAGGATCAGTACCAAGTCCCCCTCCTGGAAATCAGAAGAGGCACTATTTCTGTTTGTTAGACTCTCATTAAGGGGAGACTAGAAAGGCTGTTTCCAGCTGCTGCTAGAGAAGGTGGGGGTCAAGACAGCAACAAGATCAGTTCCAAGAGGGATAAAGCTTTAGCCTACCTGTGAACTGCTGGAAGAATTTACATGTTTACTACAGCTCAATTTTAGACCAAAATGTGATAAACTGGAGCACCACTAACTGCTAATCTGTTTTGACAGCCTAAATACTGTGTTTCCTGGATTTATTGATTGCTGTGTTGTTCATGAAGGGCATCTGAATATCTAAGTGGACAGAGACATACAAGGAATAAAGCCTTTCACAACACAGGAAAGTGTGGCATCTGTGACTGCAGATTCTTTAACTCAGTGAGAAAAGAACAGTGAAAGGGAGCACAGCGGCCTTGTGAGGCATTTCAGCAGCACTTGGCCTGGCTCCCAAACTGCCCCTGGACCAAACCAGCACTATGCAAGCAGCAAACAAAGCCCAAGGTGTGCAGGAGCCTACACTGAGAGCAGGTGTGATCACTCTTCCACTGCACCCTCCCTGAGAAATTACCAGCATTCTTTGCCTATGAATGAGCATACACATGTATGTGTCTATCCAGGAGGATTAAGTGAATTATTAGCTTCACTGAAACAAGCAATTACTGATGTTGCAGATCCATTTCTCAACAGTATAATGGAGGTAAAGGATTTGTCTCTCTCAGAGGGACATAAGCAAAACATCCTAAGTGCTGCTCATTTATGACTGTAGTATTTGAGCACTGCTAGTTAGATAAGAGGTTTGCACAGGAGATTGGAGATATTTGGGTACCAATATACTGACAGCTCCACATTCTATTCATCACATGTTCTGTTTCCACCCCCAGTCAAGAAGTTCCTCACCCATGGTGTCAACAATGAGGTCCAGCTGCCCATTATAGACTGTGACACTGACATTGGCTGCCAAAAGCTGATCAACAATATCGATGACAGGTTTCATGAAGTCCTCAGCCATATTCTCAAAGACCTGTCTGGACTGACCTGGTTGGAACCAGAAAGACAAATTTTAAGTGATGAAGAATATCATCCCCAAGCTGGGACAGAAGCAGGGCTAAAGGCTCTAAAATGGAGTTCACAGCTGCACAAAAACACAGTCCTAGCCCAAAGTGGGAGGGATTTATCTGTTTCAGGAACAGGAGGACCAGCCAGCAGCTGTGCTCCCACTGGAGCTCATAGACAGTGCTGCAGTTTCTGGCTCCTATTTACACACACAGGGTGCTGCCAGCAGCCCTTGAAGCCTGTTTTACACGCCCTCCTCCATAAGAGGCATCATTAGATGACACCAGACTTCTGGCAGGGAAGAGCTGACAGGAATTTCAGCAAGACTGCATGAAAGACAGAAAGACAGTTCCTGAAATAGAAAACCTTCCTCCTTCCCCCTGTATTTTTAGTTACTTGGCTAAAGATAGATACAAGCAGCAGAATCAGAACCAGAACCAGAACTACAACTTCTCCCACAGGTCTGCCCCACAACATCTTCATTTCTGAGAACAAATCCCCTCTTTAGCCCCTGGACAACGACAACTGAATGTGATCAGCTGCCAGAGTATTTTCCTACAGGATGCAATCCTGTAAACGCTGGTAATGGGCTCAGGTGCAACACTAGCAGTCTGGAAAGTACCTCCCCACTTCACACAGTCAGGAATGATCATCAGCTTCTTTCTGATGGGCCCATTCATCAGCTCATCAAGGCTGCTCTGATGCATTTTTCTGACATGGCGCTGGTAGAGCCGAACTGAAAAAGAGAACACGATTCTATCAGGGGCACACTTAAGACACCATCCTGCACAGACACCAATCTTCAGTGTCAATCATGGCCAACAAGCCCCTTTCTAATGAAAATACAACACCACAGAGAGAGATTTGCTTACTTTTACTCGAAACCACTGAAGTCTGCCTTTATTTAGGGCAGGATGATACAGGAAGAACCCATCCATTCCTACTTCTGGCTAACACTGCACATTTTCTGGGCATCAGCTTCTGCTTTAACCACTTGGCTCTTCTCAACAGACCAGTTATTTTTGAGCTATGGTGTTTTACTTTCGGGAGTTAATTTCCCCTTCCCTTATGAAGCCAACAGAAAAAGAGCTTGAAAGAAACTCTAAATGCCTGTTTTTCACATTGATGCACAAAAATCAGGGAACAAGAATTTAATCAGACTGTTTATACTGATGAGACCCTTCAGTGTCCTGTCTTAAAGACAGAAATGAAAGACAGTAAGAGGAAGTAACTTAAAAGGTCATCAAATGATGTTGCAATTATATTGACTCCTTCCTTGCTGTAATTTGTGCAGGATGTATAGGTGGAGGTGTCATCTATAGGGCTGTTCCACATTCCTATCTGTCTCTATTTATGCAACAGCAAACAAGTTCTGCTCAGGAGAATATCAACAGCCATGGTGCTACACTGAGGCTCTTGCCACTGCCAGAGTTGAAGCTATGTGAATGGAAAATCAGGGCCTCACAAGTTCAAGTACTTCAATACAACTTACTGAGATGGAGATTTTCTTGTTCATCTGATTTCACTTCTGGAACCTCCTTAGTCAAAATGTTATAAAAGTTCACATTGTCTGTGTTCTGAAAACACAAGATAATTTCAGTAACACTAATAGGAACATTCATAAGATATGAAGAACAGTCTTTCCTGAAAAGAAGAAAACAAAAAGAGATAAGTAAATCCTAAATAAAGGACCCTGTGACCTGTCACTTTACCTGCACACCAGGAAGATACTTGTGCAAAAACTTCAGTTCTACATTTGCTTTGAGAAGAGGGAAAGAGATTGCTCAAGCCTGTATTGTTCACACATGGGCTGTGCCAGAGATGTTATTTACTCCTCTGAAGCAGATGTGAAGCTACAGGAAGTCTTACCCTGCATTACTCATGACAGAGATCTGCAGTGCCAGGTGATGCTCTCAGACAGCCCCTACTGCCAGGTCTGGTCTGGGGCTGCTCTCGCTCAACATCCTTCAATCAACCCACAATCCTCCAAAACCTAAAATGCTTCCTCCAAAGCATGGGGATGGGTATGAGCCACCCACCCCTCCTCTGGAGCTGCTGACAGCTGCATGTGCCCAAGCATTGCAGATTGGCAGCTCTGATGCAGCTGACAGAGGCTGCCTGCATCCAAGGACAAATGTGAGCAGTGCTGCCATTAGAGAAGTGACTCCAGATTCTCGAAGCCTGGCTTTACTTGATTTTTGAGTTTTAAAATTTCTAATGCTTAGGTCAGAAGTCAGCCCACAACAGCAACCTTAGGAGAAATGCAGTGCCTTCACCTGCCAGCACCATCACAACTGAGAGGGGAAGCCAAGCAGATTTGAAAAGTAAAACAGGAACCAGAAGTTCCTTCCAAACAGCAAGAAGTGAAACCAACTATATGCAAGGCACTGCCAGTTACGAAACAGGGGAAAAAAATAAAACCAAAATACTCCAAAAAAAAAAAAGAGCAAAACAAGGAAGTGGCTTCAGATTAGCCTTTCTGTCCAAGGAAGCCAGAGCCATACAGGTACTAAAGAATGAGATGTAACAAAGAATGAGATTTTGGAGCAACCTTTAAATAGGAGAAACAAAAGCAAAACTTTACCAATCTTTTATGCTGGAACTTTCTAAGTAATGAGATGCAGTGACCCACAGTAACAGACCATAACCTGAGATTCCTTTCCATCCTGTGTACCTATTGTAGTTCTTCAAATAGAGATGTGTGCTTAACTTCAAGTTTGTGTCCTGGTGGATGCAATTTTCAATATTCAAAGCTTTCCAGGAGATATAGTTTATTTAATTAGGAACTGTGGCAATCAAGAAGACTAGTTGTATGCTGAAACCTCAGTGCAATACTGGAGACCACAAGGGCTTTCTCTGTCACTCACCCAGCAGGGCATAGCAAACACTCCTTTATATCAGCACTGGGATAAAACAAATCCTGGAAAAAATGACTGGGCAGAGGGCTGGAGAATTCCTGCCAGCTCATAGAAAGGATAACTTGAAATCATGTGCCTCCCCAGGCATCAGTTAGTTCTTAATATTGTATGAGTCAAAGATCTCACCTCTTCAATGATACCTTCAGCCTTGCCCCAGAGCTCAGTGGCCAGCCCATACAGATTTTTATTTATTGCATCCATTATTTCTTTGGCAACAGCAGTCACCTCTGCTAGACCATTATCATCAAGGAGAGACTGGAAGACAAACATAGAGAAGGACAGCTTCAATTACAATTCCACATCCATTTATTGCTAATGGCCTCCACACTTTCGAGGTTTTATTCAAGCCAAGAGGTAATCTTAAAATTCAACACCCATTTGTTATTTATGGCAGCACAAGGGATCAGGTGAGAAGCAAGAGTTTAAGAAGGTACTTACAGTGCTGTAGAGGTAGGGTCCCCAGGACAGCACTGAGTCTAAACAAACAGAACACATTTCAAACATCAAACTGACAATCACTGATATAAGATTTAACTTACTTTTCCTTTACTGGGGCAACAGTATTTATGAGAAAAATAAATGGAGATTAATTAATCAGTAAAAATGTACAGTCAGCTCTGTTTAACCCTAAGGTTATGTACCACAGAGCAGGTTCTTTACAAATCCTGTAAAGTCATTAATCCCCTATGAGTTAACCAGTGAAATTTATTGAAAGCAACAAACATGTTTTTACCAAAAGGTTCTTCCCCCAGCATTGCAGCACACTGCCAGAACATGGGCAGAGGTCTAACTAGAGAACTATCTAAACTGATCTGTTTGAAAAGTCACAAGGCAAAAACTGAGTTGTAAAACAAATCTGCTTTAAAACAACTTTGTTTGTAAATTCTCATGGATCAGCTGATGGCAGACAGATAAGAGTTTGCTTGGCATTGTCCTGTGCTGCAGGATATCTGTGAAGCCTACCCTTGCCAATCCCACTGAAGGACCAAGAACCCTTTAATTTCCTTTTTGTCCTCCACCAGACACAAATCTCACAGCCTTGTGAATCATTTGGTGGCCACATTTAAGCACAGGACTCTTACAAAACACCTCAGAGCTGTGGAGATGTGTAGGGACATTTCACCATCCCTCCACTTCAGGTGCAAGCATGCCCCTCACTGACCTTGCTCTCTAACTTTTCCTAATCTGGATACATTCTAAAGGGAGATTCTTCAGTCACAGGCTGCATATTTCTTTTTGATTTACCAGACTCACTAGAGCATTAATTCACTTAAGACAGGGATGGCATTTTTGACTTTAGGCACTCATGGAATGATTAAAACACCCAACAAAATAAAATAACAGCAGCGAATCATCCACAGTCTGAGGAGTATAAACATACCCAAAGGAGAAATCCATGAGTCTCCAAGAGCAGTCCCCATAAAATTGCATTTTATGGTCCCTTTTTGAACCGCCTTTGTGAGTAAGAGGAAAAACAAAATGAAACAAAACAAAAAAACAAACAAAGAATCAAATTTTATGACTATTCATGACTCTAGAATCAGTTTTCTCTAAGTGGAAAAAGTAATTAGCATTGTGAATTAGGCAATAGGGACAGGGTATTCCAGGAAATACAAGTACTTGTAGAATCCCAGGTTTTAAAGTGAAAAGTGAACTGTATCCTCCAAGTACTCACCTTATGCAGCTCTAAAGCAACCCCAGCAGCCATTTTACCTCCATAAGATTCAGAAAATATGTAGAATGGGATGGTCTGGGGAGAGAAAAGCCACACGAGGAACTTGTTGGGCAGAGGATACCTCCAACCACCTCCCACCTCCCACAGCACCCAGGCACTAGCTGTTCACCTCTCACCATCAAACATTTAATGTTTTTCTTATTCTAAGCTGCACAAAAGGTTTCCATAACACCCTGGTGATTCGTTGGGGTTGGTTCTGAAGTATTTTGGAACTATAAAGGCCTGTGATCCTATATATGCTGCTCAGATCACTCAACAGACAATAATCCACCCCAATGCTTATCTAACTGAGCCCAAAATCAAGACAGAACTTCTGAAATGTGGAAAATAAGAGACAGTGGTTATACCTGCACCAAACACTACTTAGCAGCAAAACACTGCTCATCTGTTCCCTAATTCTTTTTGAATTCTACTTAAAAGCAGAGAAAAATACAACAATAAACAAGAATTCAATTCACTTACCTGGAATTCTGTTCTACACTTGAAGAATTCTCCAAGAAAAACCATCATATCAGAAACTACTGTGGTAAGGTTTTGGGCAAACAAGCTACAATCATCCACATAACTGAATCCAGTGCCCACAGGATTATCCACAAATAAGATACTGGCTGCCTGCAACTATAGAAGCAGAAAGGTTTGTATAAAATCTCAGTTCAGCACCAGCAAAAAAACTTGGTTTTGATGGCACAAGTGATTAACTGAGCCAGCAAATGCCTGGATCTGAAAAAACTTGCAGAAAAATTAGGTGCAACATAAAGTCCTTCAATTTGCCCAATACCTCATCAGAAATACACCCCAAAACTCCCAGTGATCCAGGGGCAGGTCACCTGGGGAACTCCAGAGTACTTCAGACTATTGGTAGCTCAGAGCACAAATATATTGCACTCATTAACTTCCACCTTCACAGGCAGCTGTAATTTCTTTTCCCTTGAAGGCCATACTGGACTTGTAATTACAAACCATAGGTTTTACACTGCCATCCACCCAGAAAAAGCTCTGTGACTGCACACAATGAAGGTGTGATCTGAAAAAACACTTTCTACAATTTCCCTGCTTTCTGCTTCCCAGACATCTGCATTTCACAGCTTCATGGAAGACCAGACATTCTCCATCAAATCAGATTAATATGTCCACCCCTCAGTTCTAAATAAAGTAATTTCTGTAAGCTAATTTATTAACCAGAATATTTTAACTTGAAATATTATAGTTCTACTGAACTTTAAATGAAAAACTGGGTTTTTTTTGAGTAGTGATCATCTGCTTACACAAGGAAACAAACATTTGAAATTAGTAGTTAGGAGCTGAACTCTGTACTGTACCCAGGTTGTATTTCTTGGTTTCATTTCTTTGTCTAATGGACCAATCTCTTCAAAGTTCCCATATCCACAGCCTGAGGCTCCTGGACCTCCCTGCAGGGAAATACCAAATGACAAAGATGTTAAAAGGCAGCACGGCATAGATATGACAGATGGAAGAAAAACACAAGCCAGCCAGCAAGTAGAATGACAGATTGTAAATTTTTGAAAGTGGCTTTTGCAGTACACATTAATTTGCAGAGCAGGCTCTGTTCCTCATGGTCTTGGGTTATGCACACCCAGGCCATTTCTGAAAGCAAGAACTCAACAAAGAAGCAGTCACACACTTGTGAGAGCTTCTGGTGAGCTGTCTGCTGTAGGAGCACAGTTTCAAAACCTTATTCCCTGAATATGGAGTGCAAAAGTTAACTGCCTGCTAACAGGGGCTTTGCAAGTCATTAGCTTAATCAGCATATACAGATTGTGGTTTCACTCTGATGAAATAACCCAAAAAGAATAAGAACAAGTCCTCAAGTGATTCTATTGAACATTAACTTCTGAACTGTACTGTGGAGAACACACCACCACTTTTATCAAACTGGGATTGTTTCCATTTAGAAATCATCCTAAATCTCTGATTATTTTATCTACTCTCTCTCTCCGAACATTTTTTAGACTTCAAACTCTCCAAGAAAGGAGCTGTGAAACTACAACACACAAAAATCACTGCTGTTGTATGAAAGATAAGAACAACCTCTATTATTGCAATTGAACTTGATGGAAGGTGAGCAGCTGAGGACACTCCACAACTGCAGAATTAAATCATCCTTATTCTTCCCAACACCTCATTCACAAGGCAAGGCATTTAGAACCAGGCAGTTTTAAATCCCGTTCCTGTAGAGCTGCACAATATCAGATATCAGACTGAACCAGGCACAGATGGAAAGAATAATTGCTCAGGCGTCTCTCACCAAACCTTACCTGAAGCCACAAGATGAGAGGTAACTCTGTGAAGTCTTGGGTTGGGTTATTTGCATAGTAGAGCCACCAGAACATGTGGGCCTTGCTCCGAACCTCCACATATCCCCACACTTCTTTGGGCTCTTGGGGCTGCCTCAGAACTACACCTTGAGGGGAAATAAAAATAACAATCAGCTAGGTAAAAAGGCTCAGCTTTGGGCTTTCCACCAGAATTGTTCCAAAACATTACATTTCAATCTTGGGTGTGATAATTAGAAGTGCTACTACTATTAAAAAAATTACTATAAGAAACCTGCCTATACTTACACACCCACCCACAGCTGAGTTACCGTCAATGAACGGAGTGTGTAATTAAGAACTTCCTTATCAGAGCCTGGCGTTAGAGCTGCCGCCGGAATAACAGCCCAATCTCTGGAATAATTTGTTCTTGAAGTGTTTTTAAGGCTTGGGCTGAAGGCACAGCCCCACTAACCTCAGTGGCATAACTCCAATAACCAGCTGCAATTCCGACAAGGATCACAGAATATTCGGAGTTGAAAGGAGTAAAAAGATGGAGCCCAAGCGCTGGGGGACAGAGCCCGCAGCCGACAGAGCTGATCGCAGGGCTCTGACCTGCGGGGACCGCGCCACTGCACAGTCCCCAAGGAGAGCACATGCAGACAGACAGAGGGTCACGTCTGTAGGAACCCAAGATATCATTTAAACTCAATTAACTCACTAAAGTCTGGTCACCTTACGCGGTCAGCCTACTGTCCATCTCGGACACGAACAGACTTTTGACACTCCATCTCTTAACCTCAGGGATCAGGCCAGAAGGCAACAGCGCGCTGGAGTAGGAGCAATAAGGCTTTTCCGAGCCACCGGGGCCAGGCTTTGCTGCTCCCGCCGCCCTCCCGACCGCCACACC
>VYXF01002945.1:32205-47127 GCA_013397295.1 Polioptila caerulea
GGTGCTGTGCGGGGTGGGGGAGCAGCTCCAGGGCCGCTCCGGGGCCAAGGGCGAGGAGGAGGAGGGTGAGGATGGGGAGGCGGGGGGGTGCTGGGCGGGGGAGCCCCCTGTGTGCTGCGACAGCTGCCAGGAGGCGCCGGCCGTGCAGACCTGCCTGACCTGCACCGCGTCCTTCTGCGCCGAGCACCTGCGGCCGCACCGCGACAGCCCCGCCTTCCGCGACCACCAGCTCTGCCCGCCCCTCCGCGACCTGCAGCAGCGCAAGTGCCCCCAGCACAACAGGCTCTTCGAGTTCTTCTGCAGCAAGCACGGCGTCTGCATCTGCTCCCTCTGCCTGCTCGGGCACAAGCTGTGCCCAACCAGCCCCTTGGAGCAGGCAAAAGCCGCTGCCCAGGTGAGCAGCCGGGGCTGGGCAGGGGTGGCCGGTGGCCCCCGGGGCTGGAACGCCTTCCCAAGGGCACCCCAGAGCGCCCCTTGGTTCCCCTTGTGCCTGGGGAGCCGCTCTGGAGTGCGGGGTGGAGGCCGGAGCAAGACATCGACTGTAAATCTTGTGTCTGGCGTTGCTAAACTGTTATCTGCCCTCCAGCGTGTGATCAGGCACGTCCTCAGAGTCATTCCTTTGGTTTTCTGCCTCTCTCCAAGATGTTGCTCAAGGGCAGGGGGCTGGGAAGGTGCTGTCGGGGAGTTGATTGCAGCTCCTGGGCCGGGCTGGGCTCACCAGTGAGGCCTTCCATACTCTGTGGCATCACCCAGAACTCTGGGACTCTTCTGCTGCTCTGCTCCCTGCCAAGGGCTTGTCACAGCCTGAAGGGCTGTTCCTCTGCAGATGTTCTTAAGGAGAATTATAGAGGTGTCCTAGGGAAATCTCAAGTATGGAGATGAAAGCCAGAAGGAAGTTCACAGAGTAGAAGGGAAGAAAACCTGGCCATTAGATTTTCCAGCACAGCTGAAAATCAGTGTGGATGAGTGAAGTATGCTGAAAAAGTTTAGGTGGCTAAAGTCCCATCTGTTCAGTGAGCGTGTACATTGCTTAGCTGCAGAACTCAGCCCTGATTGATCTTAGCAGAATCTTGACCTAAAGGAACAGGTTAATCACATCTGAACAAGAGAATTCTCAAAAGAAGAGGAGTGAACATCAACTTTGTGCCCAAAGTCCAGCCTGAGAGCTAATGTAATATTTATTCTTAGCATGAGAACTCTGTGCTGATGAAAGCAGCGGGTCCTTTGTGAAGAGAGTGTAACAAAGGCATCTTGCTCTTGGGAGAGGTGGGGAGGGTGTGGGTGTCACAAGCCACACGTGTGCAGGATGGTACTTTTACACCCTCTCAGGTTCAAGGGAAGGTAGGTTTTAAGCTGAGAGTACTAAGTGCTTACAAGAGTATTTAAAACTGAGAGCAGACATGACAGCTGCCTCTCTGAAATCCTTTCTGGTCTCTCATGTTGCAGTCAGTGCTGAAGAAAAAACTCGTGGACCTGCATAACCAGAGTGAAAGAACTGCCCGGGCAATGAACACGGTGAAAACAAACCAGAACCAATCTGCTGTAAGTGGGAACTGTTCACAGTGCTCTCAGGTTGCCTGGCACCCGCTGGCCATGGTGTTGGTGACTGTACCCTTGTGACAGCTGTGGTACTGAGGCTGCATTGGCAAGAGAAGGTGTTACTGGGAAGGAACACAAAAGAGGAGTTTTGGCAGGGCCAGGCAGCTCTGTGGGAGATGGGAGTAAACCAGGCACTGTGCAAAGTTTTACACCCTCACGTGAGGGTGGCACAGAGAATGGGCTCCATTCCTTATGAGTGAAGGGGTTTTCTTTCCAAACCACGTAGAAATCATAGAAACCCACAGCTCTTCACTTGCTTGTTTCAAGGAAAAGAACTCCACGTGTTCCTCAGAGGCTTTCATGCAGTAGCACTGAGAGTACTTTCTTTACAAACTATTCTTTTGAAACCTATGTGCCTATCTACTCTTGTCTGCTCCAGGAGACAGCTTCAAGAAAGAAGGAATTGATCAGAAATGAGTTTTCAGAAATTAAAGCTGTAATTGAAGAAAAAGAAAACGAGGTCATGAAAGCAATTACAGAGGAAGAAAAGAGAGTTTGGAATAAGTTTGATTATATTTACAGTGTTCTGGGAAATAAGAAGAATGAAATTCAGTCTCTCAAAGATCAGATTGAGATGGCACTGACTGAAAGTGATGACGTTCTCTTTTTGAAGGTAATGTATCATTTAAATGTGAATCCAATTCTTCATTCTAGAATGCAAAATGACCAAAACTGCTGTGGTTGTCCTGCTCTCCAGAGACTTCCAGTCAAATGGAAATGCAGTGGTGTGCAAGAGCCTGCTATCAAAGGATGTACTGAAAAGCACACAAATATCAGTGAAAGAATGCTGAAGGGGTGTCTGGTAACTCCCCCAGTTCAGCCACTGCCTCTGCCCCACGCAGAGAGGGGTCACTGGGCAGGAGTGACCTCTGTGAGCTGTGGCAGCTCTGTGCTGTCACCTGGCTGGTCACTGGTTCAGGTAGCAGTGGGAATTAAGGCATTTGAGCTGCTGCTGGAGTTTTGCCATGAGCCTGACTGTAGCCTTTGTTCCCTTGAATTTGAGATGAATGCACAAACTCCACCCCATTCAAAGTTTAACATTTAAGTTGGTTGTATTTTTCTCTGTGTGCTACACAAGGTGATGTCTCATTTGTCATTTCAGAGAGCAGTAGCACTGCAACAAACATCAACAAAAGAGGCTTTTGTTCCTGTAGTTGAAATGGATCAAAATGTGATGCATTCCACTTATCAGTCTGCCATTAGCCTCAAAGACATAGTGAAAAATTCAGTGACTCAGAGTAAGGAGAAAAAAGAAGAAGGTACTGTGGGGAAATTGGCATTGTCTGCTTTTGCTTTAAGCTGAAATAAGGGATCTTTCCTCCCCAATCCAGATATAATTTTTTAAAAAGTACAACAAATACAGTTGGTTAATAAAAATTGTGTCTTCTAATCTCTGCAGTGCTCCATTTCTGCACAAAAACATTACAGTCTGGGCTAAATTGTAAGACAAAACATGTCATTGTTTCTTCACTGTTATCTATTCTTGGATAAACTGATGAGTATCATGATATTCACGTCCTTCTGGCACAGCTCAGCCTTTCTTCCTTAGAGTAATTTATGGTGTTACTACATAGCAGGGTGGGATGTGGTTAGGATGTAGATTTAAGGGGAGATTTGAAAGGCTTTATGGGGGCAGGGCTCCACTTACCCAGCTGTAAAGGTGCTGATTGTGTAAGTGTTGTGGAACAAAGCTCCACTTACCAGGTTAAGCCAAATTGTCTTTTGGAATGGGGCATGGGTGTGCAGTTCCCATCTCTGCCAGATATCACTTCAGTTCTGTTCACATAACTGAAAAATAAGATGGGAAAATGTCCTCACTAATGCATGGCCATACAAACCCTAATGTAAATTGTCACCATTGCAGCCAAACCTGCCAAAGTTAAGGCCTCTCCAGCAGCTCATCCAAACAAACCCCCTGCTGGAAAAAAGGCTCACGGACCACGTAAGTACCACAGACACTGTCCTGCCCTAACTATGGCTTTACTGTTAAACAGGAGTTGAAGCAGTTAGCCAAGAGCTGCTTGCTGTGCTGGTGATGCTCTGAGGAGCACCTTGGCACAGGGAAGGGAGGGTGCTTTGGGATATTTGGGGATGGATGCCTTGTGAGCTGGACTTGTGACTGCCCAGGTACACGGGTGCATCAGCCTGTAGTGGTGTCAGTGTGGGCTGTAAAGCAAAGCAGAGCCTCCCCACCCTCTGGTTGTTGCAGGATTTTTAATTTGTGCCTAACACCTTTTGGTTTGTTTGATAGATTTGCATGTCTTGAGTTCTGCTTAGGATCTGTTCATGTTCTCTTTTTTTGTCCTCCCTCACAGACCAGACCCACAAAGAGAAAAGCAATCCCCAGGCTCAAGCCACTTTGCAGGTGGAGACAGATACCAGTAAGTGGTGAATAAAGGAGCCTTACTCAAACATTTTGGGCTGGGGTGATGGTCTTTGTGGCAGGTTATACTGGGGCCTTTCAGTAATGTTTTGTCCAGATAGCAGAATTAATGGGCACTCTAGCCTGTTTAGATGATCTTCCATGTTTTCTTTTTGAAGTAAGTGCAAGTGAAGAGCAACTTCTGTTACTTCCAGGGAGCTCTTGGCATATGGTCCAAGTGCTGGGTGTGGAGCAGTCAGGGGGGTGTGCTGGGGAAGCAGGACTGGAATGGAGCTTCAGCTCCTGTTGCTGCACTAAAAGCTCTTGTAAAAAGGAAAGGGAATAGTCAGTGTTCCTCATGGGAACAGGAGTATTCCACGTGGCTGAACACACTGCTCCTGGAGGGAAGGTCAAGCTCCTTCCAGGCTTATGACCCTGTGAAACAGAAAGCAAATGGCAGGTTGTGCTTGATGTGCAGCTTTCCAGTGTGAGGGCATTTGGACATGGCTTCAGTCCTCTGGACTGTCAGCTCTTCACAGCTGCACTTTCAGCAGGGCCATGGTGATGGTGTTACAGCTGACATAGTCTTACCAGTGGCTTTTGCCTCCCAGTAGAACTCACAGCTTACTCTTTTCTTTTCCCTGCAGAAGAGAAAAAGAAAGGTGCTAAAGTTGGTGAGTCCAGACTTTCATCATGCCTATTCTAATTTCTCTTGACTGCTGTTAAAATGGTAAGATGGTCCTTAGTGTTGGTGTTTTGAGCAAACGTTCAGCTCTAGCTGACCACTGTGAGAGCAATCAAGCATTGAGAGAAGTTGTCCAGAGTGAGATTTTCAAAACTTGACATGGCAGTGAACAGCCTGAGCTAATATTGATGTTAACCCTGCATGGAGCAGGAGGCTCAAAGAGATCAGCTCCAGCCTGAGTGTGTCTGTGATGGGGTGTCAAACATGTGAGGTCTCTTCCCAACTGGCCAAACTCTCCTTTCTTCTGTTGACACAGCACCAACCACCACACCAGCCACCACAGCTGCTGCTAAAGACCTCATTGACAGCTTCCTGAAGAAACCCAGAGAGGAGCTCTTGCAGTGTAAGACACCCAACATTGCACTCTTAAAGATGAACTTTGCTCTTGTTGTACTGGTGTTGTGTGTCCTCCGTAGTTACCTGACAAAAATACTTCTGAGGGGGGTTTGTTAGCTTAATGGGTTGTTACAAATGAAGGAAATGAAGGAAATTTCAAAAGTCAAATGGGACAGGAAGTTTCTTAGTGGTTCTTCTGCCAGATGAATCAAATTAATCTTCAGCATCCATGTATCTTTATGAAGATAAACGAAGTTTTTTAAGTAATGACTTTGGTTTCCCCGAAAAAGGCAGCATTAGGGTAGCCTAGAAACACAGTGTAATGCACTGGATTCTTTTTAAATTGAATGCAGACTTTTATGTGAGCCCATGATGGCTTGTTAAGATGCTATACAGCATGGCATAACTTCTTCTGCCAGATCAGCCACCGCCTTCTTTTGCCAGGGTGTATTTGGGTGATAAAGGGATCTTGTGGGACTACAGGAAGAAAAGTCATCCCCCATTTGCCAGTTGAACCCAGCAGCTTTTACTGTGCCCCTAAGAACTGGCTGCACTGAGGAGGAGAGCAGAGCTGGCAAATAAACATGGCAACAAGCACTGAGGTGAGACAGGACAAATAAAAGTGCTCTGTTCTTCAGTACCTTCAAGTGGCTCATGTCATTGCAGATGCTGCCAACATCACGCTGGATTTCAACACGGCTCACAACACTGTGGTTCTCAGTGAGAACTACACCAGGATGTCCATCTCAGACACCTTCACGGGTCACAAGTTCCACCCCCAGCGCTTCACCGATTACCGCCAGGTGCTGGGATTCCAGTGCTTCAAGAGGGGCGTCCACTACTGGGAGGTGCAGCTGCAGCCCGGCAGCTTCTGCGGCGTCGGCGTCGCCTACGGCAGCCTGGAGCGGCAGGGCCTCGAGAGCCGCCTGGGCAGGAACAGCAAGTCCTGGTGCATCGAGTGGCTCAACTCCAAAATCTCATCCTGGCACAACGACGTGGAGAAGTGCCTGCCCAACACAAAGGCTACCAAGATTGGGGTGCTGCTCCACTGCGAGGGAGGCTTTGTGATTTTCACAGCGGTGGGGGAGAAGAATAACTTGATCTATAAGTTCAAGGCTCAGTTCACTGAAGCCTTGTACCCGGCCTTCTGGCTGTTTTCCAGTAATGCTGTTCTCTCTCTCTGTCACATGAAAGAGTAAGGTCTTGCATCTCAGTTTAGTTCATTTACAGCACAGATAATCAGTCTCAAAGATTAATTGTTTGAAACAAAAGTTATCATCTCTTTTAAGCAATTTAGGAAATCTGTCAGTCCTTTGATCTGAATTACTAAAGCCTTTAGGTAGTGATTTAGCAAAATGTTGGTGATAGTAAAAACGACAATGGTTTGCAAAGGTCTTGATTTTCTTAAAATCAAAGTAATGATTCAAGCAAATCCTTGTTAAATGCCTGTAGTAGTCCCTGAGGCTTCTGTGGCTCCTGTAAAGGAGCAACAGAATTGATGTGTTCCATGGGTAACAATAAGCCCTTTGAGAAAGAAAGAGGAAGAATTCCTTGACAAATTCAGGTTTCAAGGGAGGTCTCACTGTTGCCTTTTTGCCCGTGCACAGGCTGTGGTGCATACAGGTGTTGTCAGTGTATGACTCAGCCAGATGCTACAGAAAGAGCTCTAGAAATCCCTAAGTTCAGGCCTTATGGCTCTGGGTTATGAAAACCAATATGCAGATCATCAGAATGGAACTGCAGAGACTTTTAGAATTGATAAAAAAGAAATGATATTAGGATCACCAGGAAACAAATTACATCAGCCCAGACACTGGGAACACACCAGAGAGGTGTCAGGAAGACATCCTGCAGAGCAGTGGTGTGCATCCTGTGGTGAAGACTGTGGGATGAAGCATTCTGTGTCATCTTCTGACCCAGAACATGCTTCTCATCTTCACCCTGAAGGCTCTTCAGTGCTGGGCTTTTTGTGTGTGCTGAGGGGTTCAAGGGGTGCATTCCTGTTCTCAGTCTCCTGTCATAAAGCTTCTCCTCTTTCTGAGGTGGGATATTCTCTGCTGGTGTATCTTTTGTTGTTTGATTTTGTTTCTTGCATGGTTTTGGGACTCCAGTTTGAGGGATCTCAAGACAGAGTGCAAGTACCTGGAAAATGCTGGTTCCTCTCTGTGTGAAGCCTGTGGGCAGACAGGGTGAGTCTTTTGACATACAGAGAATTAGCACAAAGGAGAATATACATCCATTCCTCCTGGGATGGATTTTTAATTCTCTCTCTCTTTGGGTTGTGGTATCTCTTCTGAAGTTCTCACCAGGTACAGAGAAATCTGTACTTCTTACTTATAACTTTAAAACAATCTGTAGGCAATCAAGATATTTGGATCTCATAGTTATTTGGCCTGCACCTTGTTGGTGCCTCTGGATTTACTGTGCCAGCTCTTATTTCTTGTAGCCCATGGGGAGCTCACACGAGAGCCTTCCTGGCCTTGGATTTGTAAAACTGCCCTTACAGGACTTGGTGAAGTAGATCACAAAGCCACTGCTGGCAGTATGGCAGGGAATTGTTAGAAGGCTTAAAAGAACCTCTGTGACTACATTGCACATTAGCAGAAGTGCTTTGGAGAGAGGCTTTCAGGAATTCAGGCTTGGTGTCTCTATTTTTACTTGGTTTGTAAACTCTAAGTACTTTGTCAAGGATAGCTCAAGTCTCATTTCTTCCAATTTTTGGTCAGAATAGGATATGGAGTTAGTGGTGGATCTAAAAGTGCCATGGCTGTCTTTGGAGCAGTTCTACTCTCTCAAGGGTCTTCACTTTCCAAAGCACAGTCAGCACTAAACTCCCAGCCTGAGCAGAACAGTGTAAAAGGAGCAGAAGGAGGCTCTGTCCTGTGTCCTGCTGGGAGCCAGCAATTAATGACAGACTGGGTTTTCTGCCCTTGCAGTTTTTCAGCAGTGACATGTAAGAGCAGTTCCCTCTGAGAAATCCTTTTGCTCTTGGCTGTGCCACAGACCCACTCAGCTGGGTGCTGAAGGAGTACTCTGTCCCCTCGATGTGGGCAGAAACGTGCTCCAGCAGTCTGTGCAGTGGAGAAGGTCCCCATCCTCCATTCCTTACTTCTTGACTTTAAAGAGGTGTCAGTGCTGCCCTCTGAGTCTATGGCCTTCTGTGGCCATAGTCTGGAGGGACACCCAAACAAAGGAAAGAGCTTTTATTCTGCCTCGTTGGACAAAGTGGGATTCTTGACTTGGGGTACTGGGGTAGGACCAAGTTTGTGGAACACATGAGGTGCCCTGCATTACCAGGCATTGAAACAAGCCTCTGAAAACTGGACCTCTGATCCCTAGGTTTGCTTTCTTTTGTGCTGTGTATGACTAGAAGTCATAGAGTGAAGTTCTGTTAATTTGGAATTCACAGAATCACAGAATATTCGGACTCACAAGGATCACTGAGTCCAGCTCTTAAGTGAATGACCCATATGGGGATGGAAATGGTGACCTTGGCGTTACCAGGACCAATCTCTGGGCTTCTGAGAAATGTTATTTTGGTCAGCTTCAGGTATCTTGCATATATTGGAACATTAGTGTGATATAACTATTATAACTAATAATAAATATTAGTATGTTTAGGAAAAATACTAGTTACTGCATGATAAATGATAATTCTAAAATCTTTTCAACACAACAGATCGAGCAGTACCTGTCAGAGCTGCACTAGTTTTAATCAGGACATATAGGAGCATATATTTTAATTGGTATTCTCTTTTCATTACTACAAAGAAAGCAACTTAGTCTAGAAAAAGAACTGATTCTTGTGTTAACAACATGAAGATGTGCATTGATTTGCATTTTAATATACAAGTGAGAGTAAATTTAAAAAAAAACAGTTGCTGAATGAAAATAAAGGAATGCCTAATCTTTTCTTCAATTAAAGACATTAGTAAAACAGAGTATTTAGAAAAAGAAATGCTTGTGTAGTTATAAACCTGTTGATTATACTGATATATCAACCCTGTTTCAGCCTGTATTCAGTGTGCTGTGGTTTGTAGCTGTGCCAGCCACACACAGGCAGGGCCAGCACCATGGATTTTGTGCCATCTGCTCCTTGTGCCTGTGACCACTCCAGGAGCTGGCTGGGGAATGGAATGGTGATGGTTTGAATTCAATAAATACTCACAGTAAACTCTTAACTCTGAATGTTTTGTTCTCTGCTCAGGGTCGAAGCAGGGAGGGAGGCAGAAGTGAAGACACAACAGGGTACCAAGGACAGCTCTTCTAAGGCATCACCCACTGGGTTTGGGAGAGCTGGGGAAGGGGCAGGCAGAGCTGCAGATGCTGTGGGGATCTCTGGACTGGTCCTAAACTGCCCCCTTCCCCTGAGCCATACACCCATTATCAGAAATGCTGCATCCCCACTGAGGGAGGGGAGATCATCTTTCCCAGCAAACAAAACTGGAGACCTTTTTGGGTAAGCAAACCATGGTCACCAGCTGGAGGGAGATGGACAATTAAAGATGGACAATTTAAAAAGCCTTAGGTGAGATCCAGCATCTGCCAGCCTAAGTTACACCTGGAAGCAGCAATAGGTGATGATTCCTGATACCACCCAGTGAAATTGTGAGCTGCTGCTTCCCCACGTGGCCAGTGGACTCAGCAGGGAGCTGCTCTGGGGCCTCAACAGATATAAAAATCAGCCCAAACAAAGCATCCATGAACCAAGTTAAACATTTCCACCCAAAGTTCTCCAAGTGAGTTTGGCTGAAGAAGGTTTGGGGGGAGAAACTCCCTGAAGAGTTTGCAGAGTCCCACTGTTGCTTGAGCAGTGTGATAGGTATTCCAAAAACTAAGGGGGGGAAAAGCCTCATCTTCTCTACTTGTCCCATGATGTCCTTGGGATTAGGAGGTCAATTGGGGCTGCCAGAGCCTTGCCTCAGCTTTCAGACAGACAAAGAGGTATTTTAGGTCTGTGTAAACTTGACTGTGACTACAGCCAGGGGCCTGAGCAGGTCCTGAGATCCCAGGGAAGCCAGCATGATCATATTCATACAAGGTCTGTTCTCTTCTTTGCCAAAGACATTTCCTCTTGATTTAGCTTTGTGAATACTTTTTCACAGCAAAAAGAACAACTGACTTAGACTCCAAATTATACTCTCTGTGAATATATGTAAAAATGTTTATCACGGCATTCCCTATTTTAGTAAAATAGTATTTGGTTAGTGTTTAACAGACTGTAATTCTGTACCCAGTCCTCTGACTCCCTCCCATTTCTTCCCCTCTTCCTAATTCCTGCCCAATTAAGTGGCTGCTACTTCTCAAATAATCAATGTCACTTAAAAACCTGTCACAGTGTGGTCATTGTATGACTCCTATTCAAAGCTCATGTCATTTAGACTTTCATTGGCAGCTATTTTGTCCCATTAAAAAGTTCAAGACAGCAATTTGTGAATCTTGCTCAGCCAAGTAGAACTGTGAAAAAGAGGAGTCATTCCAAAAGTCAATTAATTGTGGCCTGTCAGGGCTCTCCTCATTCAGTTTTCTCCAGGCCCTGTCATGGGCTCACATCTGTCAGCCCCGTGTTGCCCAGGCTGCAATCTGATGCCATTACATGGGAAATAATGGCCTCATTCACACCATTTATTGGGCTCTGTGTGCTAGACACATTTGTGTATAATTTTATGGTGTAACAATTCCACTTACATAAAATACAGGCATTTATGTGAGTCTGGCTAAGGCACTAAGGGAGGGTGGGAGGACCCAGCAATCAAATAATAAAAGCTAATTGAAAAGAGGTAGATAATTTAGGTGAAAACACCATAATGAGCAATTCTTGATCCTAAATAAGTTCAACAGAACTTTAAGGAGGCAACTTAGTTGCATTTTGTCTATGCTTGTAATAAACTCTTTAATGTTTTTCAATGTCAGAAAAGAGCATGTACTTTTTACAGCATCTATGTTCCATTTAAAAAATCAAGTAGTTCTTGGTGAAGAAAGGGCTTTTTTACATTTTTTTTGATGTAGAGATAGTTTTTTTTCTCCCAGGTTAGAGAGAGTTTTCACATTTGCCTGTAAAGCAGAGATTGGGGAGGGGAGAAAAATATCTAGAGAAAAAGCACATGACATTTACACAGAGCAAGAGATGTTAGAGAGACTTTTCTAGTACTGAGCGCAGGCTGTTTTCTAACTTCCCCCAAAAGACTGTCTTTCCAAAATCCAGAGTTATTTTGTGAGGCAAAGAAAATGTGAAGAAAGAGAAATCATTGTGAGTTAAAAATCAGAGTTCACAGGACTCACAGAGCCATTATCTTCAGGAAATCCTCCAGGTCCCGGTTTGGGTGGAATTATTAACTTTAGTCCTTGGTTTTAATTCTGCTCCAGATTCAGTATCCAAAGACGGCTGAAACTTTTCAGCTGTCAGCAACAGAGTCTCTGCTGTCAGTTGAGCTCAAACTCACAAGGGTTGGCTCCCCTTTCTCTGGCAGCCTGGTAAACCAACATGAAATCCTTAAACCGAGGGGCACAGCCCAGCCAGGCTTCCCCAAAGTGTTCATTCCCAGTGAAGAGGAAATCTCCCCCTCCCTTCTTCACCTTGCACTGCAGAAGGGTTCGGATGGGGCCTCGCCACTCCCCACTCCCTTCCTCCTGCTGGAAAATCTGGTTTTTCTGCCTGTAGACCTTCTGGACACTGACATCGACCTGGGACATGTGGTTCTCTGAGTCGTGGGAGACATTTCGGATGGATCCTTTCACCACTGGGTGTGAAGAAGACAGGAGGTGGTTATGGAGCAGCAGGACAACAGCTCAGGTACTAGGAGCTCACCAAATGAAATAACTGGAGAGCAGCTTTGCTGTGCAGTTTTTACACCTATCACCTGCACATGGACACAGGAAGAAGCTAGATCATGAAAAGCAGTGGAGGATAAAAAAAGCACGTGACAAGAGGTCAGCTCAGGGATTCATGTTTTTCAGTCTGTGTTCCAAGACAATGACTATCACAGGCACCTCCTCCTGACTCCAGGGGACTCCAGAGCTTTTGCCTTCACAGCACCAACAGAGGTTGATCCAAGAAGAATCAGAATATTATTTGATCAGAAAAAAAATGAGAGCTTGTTAAATGTTTTTCATTTTAAGGTTTAGTGTTTTTTTCCTTCTCAAAAGACAATGTCATCCATCTACCCAAAGGCACTTTGGGAGATGATGAACAACACTCAGGACTCTTAAAGTGACTTTATTTGAAGTCTTATTTAAAAATCACTTTACATACATGTTCCTTCTTCTGCCAGAAGGATCCTAGCTGGAAGGAAAGCATAAGAAGCCACTGTCTCTGTTTGAAAGCACTCTTTGCATCCACCATATGGAGAATGAAGCATCCCATCTGACAGGTGTTTGTTGTCCTGAAGCCACCTTTATCATTGTCACTGCCCCCATTTTTCACAGCAATCAATTATTCTTCTACTAATTAAATAATTTCAATCCCACATCCATAGAATGCTCAGAAGCATTCACCATTTGAGAAAGAGCTCCTCAGCAAGTGAGAGGTTACACCCTCCTGCCACAAAACTCCTTCACTCTTGTACAGAAAACTCAATAACCTAAGATGCAGAAAACCTTATCTCAGAAGTTTTCAAGGACTTTCTCATTTATTTAGATTTCCAAGGGAATCCAGAATTTTGTGTAACAGATGTCTCTGCTCTTTGTCTCCCTCCTCGTGTGATCATTTTCAATCAGATGCAGTCGAGTCTATTGACAAGCCATGGTGCACTTGTTCCTGGTGCTCCAGGTTGCTCCTGCACTGCTCGGGGTGCAGTGGCTGCAGACCCCCAAGCTAAGGAGAACCATAAAGCCCCCATTGACCCCCAGTGTCATTCACACTTTCATTAGCAGCTATTTTTTCTAATCAAAAAAAGCTGATGATGGCGATTTGTGAGTGCAGGGCAAGCAAGTCAGGCCATAAATAGAGTCAGTTCAAAAGGCTGCTCCTTCTGGTCTGCTTGTGCTGGGAGTGCCCCCTTTGTGTGCCTGGGCCCCACATCTGTCAGTCCCCAGAGGGGACAGGGCCCGCTTGGGAACCAGCACCTTCTTCCAGGACAAACAAAGGTCTGCATGGCACCAATTAATTTAGCAGAAGAATAAACATTGCTAGCTGTGGAGCACTCTCAAGGAAGCACTCCCAGTGAACTCTCTGCACTGGTTTTGTATTTGCACTGTGATGCTGGCACCTGATTTTATCAGCCTTAAAGTATGGTGAGCCCTGGTAGGAAAGCAGTGATTTGGTGGGGTTTTTAAATGTTGAATATGGAGTTTGTAGTTTTATTTCTTTATGTAGGTATGTTTACAAAAATGGAATTGGGGCCATGTGGAGAGGCAACTCTACAGCTTTAGGTATTTGAGCTAATCAAAGAGGTACAAATGTGCATGTGGAAAAATGTGGGAATAAAATTAACAAATCACAATTGAAAGAAAAAAATTCTATCACATTATTAAGAAAAATGGAAAAATATTTTAATATATTGTCAGAGAACTTTCTTATTATTTCTTTTCTTATGGGCTAATAACTGTGCTGTTCCCTCATAAGGGATGAAACCTAACCAGAACGTCACTGAAGGAAATTTTAAATCACGTGAAATCTTTAGCTAAGTTGCAAACAACTCACTGCCTCTAGAGAAAAAAAAACAGAGGAATGTGCAAACTGTGAGGGGAGGGAGCACGCATGTTCATAACTGGGATAAAAGAAATACAAAGGGAATAAAAATGACCACACCAAGAATGTTCAACCTGAGTGTACATCTACAGACGTGACTCAGCTGCACCTGCAGCAGTAATGCCTGTGAGCATTACTCACAGGGCAGTTTTAGTTCACAACCTTCCTGCCTGCAGGAAATGAGGACCTTGGCACCAAAGCTTCTTCCTTCTAGGTTTCACTTTGTCCCTCCCCATCCAGATCCTTTTCCACAGTCTCTTTCCCAGATGAGAGAGCACAGTCATGCTATTATTTTAAGAAAAACAGCAAATAAATCCAAATAATCAATATAAATTCAAGGCAGAATGACTTCCCTTTAGTCAGCTTACCAAAGTCACTGCTGCAAATGGCCATGAGGAGTTCCATGTTGTCACAAGGACGGCACATAGCTAGAGAAAAGAGAGCAGTTACTTACAACTCTGTAGTACATCTCAATGCAAGAGGACTGGTGAATTCCAGGAGAAAAGGAGAAGCTTGAAGAGCATCGTGATCAGATGCAAGCCAAAATTCTTGTGATGCAATTACCACCCCAGCACAGAAATAAGCACAGTGGATGTTCTCAGTGAGGGCACTGCTGGGCAGAAGGGCCTCCTCCACAATGCACAACAACCTCTGCCACCAGGATGCACCAGCTCAGTGGGGATCAGCTGCCACCTTAGGTGTGCCCCAAAAGTGGAGCCTCTGCTCTTACCTTCAGCCAGGGCCATCTTTTTGACGTCGGGGCCAGCAGCGCTCTGGGTGCTCAGCAGCTCGTACTGGAAGCTGGCGGTGCGGCGGCTGATGTCCCTCTGCGGGCTGGCCTGCAGGAACAGGGCCACTCGCCGGGGGCTGTGGGCACTGAAGCAGGACACGGGGCGGGGCCGAGCCCCCTCTGCCTCGCCCACCACCAGGTGCAGCTGCCCAGCACGCTCCACGTAGATGCTGGCGCCCCGAAAATCGCTGGCAGGTTTGATGCAGACCGTGGTGTGCTGGCCGCTGGCCACGTTGGGCTCCAGGAGCACTCGCAGGGCTTGTGCTGGGTACATCCACTCCAGGGAGCCCGCAGTGCAGCGCAGGTGAACCTGCTCCACGGCTCGGGAGAGGGGCTCCCTGCTCAAACCACTGCCAAGGAACACCATGGATCCGTCAGGGACGGGAGGGGAGGGGAGGAGA
>VYXF01002945.1:48715-66019 GCA_013397295.1 Polioptila caerulea
GGACACCCCGCCGCCACCCTTCCCTCTTCGCTGTCCCCATGGCCCGGGCCGGGCAGCCCCCCTTTGTCTCTGAAATATTTAGAAGTGATTAATAACAGCTTCTTATCGCGGTGTAGGAACAAACAAAAATCATGTCAACATAATCAAAGCGAATTTTGAATGAATGATGGAAATTCAATAGTTTTAACTTCTGCTTTCATGATTATCTTTCAGGGGTCCGTGCACAAGAAAGCTCCAGGGCCCGCGATTATCATGCTAAAAGCCGGGCTGTGCCTGCCAATAATTAGATTTCTATATGCATTGCCCTTACCATATTTTTAATGAACGACATGGGGAGATGCTCTTTTGCAGGTCTGGGAGAGCGAGGCTCTTTTCTGCAGCTCTTAAGCGTGGAATCGGGATTTCGCGGCCGGGCGGGGACAATGGCGCTCGGCACGGCTGGGTGGCACATCCCAGGATCCGCGGGGCATTGTTCGGCACTCAGCGCCCGCGGTCACCGGGACCCTCCGGCCATCTGTTACCTTGCGGTTACCAGCGTGTTCTCACATTGCTCACACATGCACAGGCAGAGGCACAGTCTGCCGGCAGCCCTTCCGCAAGAAGAGGCTTTATTTCCTGAAGAGGAAAATCAATTTATTAGAGATACCCTGAAACTACAGCTTTGGTCCTCAAGTGTCTGATACTGGACTCCTTGAATCTTATTTCGACACACTTTGCTGTTCAGTCACAAAAAGTTTGTGTTTTTACTGTTATTACAAAAAAACTCCAGATTTTGAGCCTTGACTCGCACTTTGCTAATGTCCTGTGTCCTTCCCCACACATACCTGCGCTGTGACTCCTTGCACAACTTTTGGCTGAAGTCTGACTCAAGTTGGTGCTCTGCACGGCTCACTCCAGCAATTCTAAAAGCATTTAAAGATGCATTAAACCTGGATGGTTATCAACACTAGTGCCAGTGATCCTGAAAGCTCAGGGAAACTATTCTTACCCATCTAAGAAAAAACCTGCTGAATATCTACGCTCTGACCCCATCCTGAATGGAAACCAACACACAAATAGTCTTTAAAAGGTTTGATTGTGGCATAATACAGGAACTGAGAGGCCAGAGCCCTTCTCTCTTTTGTGCAAATGAGGCCAGGGAACAGAGGAGAAGACTTGGGGGGGAACTGACACTATGATAAAGTGGCCCCACAGGAGGATTTATTCACTTCCAAAGGCCCAAACGAACCCATCTGCTGCCATCAGGAGAAAGCACTGAGCCACTTGATCCCTGAACGTCTCCCAGCAGCCTTTCCCCTCGCGAGGGAAAGCCCCGAATGAGTTTTGCTGCTTGCTCTCAGCAGCACCGCTCGCCCCATCTCCAGTTTCTACTGACACCAAAACATCTCCGGCTAAAACTCTTACTTGAAACTGCTCAGCAGAGGAAAGGCATTTGCAGGGCTCCTTCCCCTATTCGAGTAAACAATGTGCAGCATCAGAAGCTGTTTTAGGATCCCGAATCAGTGGCACCAGAAGGAACAATATGGACATTTCACATTACTGTTGAAGCCTGGGAATTCAAACCATTTTAATCACACCTATCGAAAAGCCACACAAACTCAGCTCCACCCCGGGGTGGAGAGTGAACCAAGAGCAGGGCAAGCAGCTGCTGAGATCTTTGCAGGTTACCAGTATTAGTTTTACCTCCAAATGACATTACTATGCTGTCTAGAATTTTCCCCATGTACTGAGGTTTGAGATGTTCAAATTTTGCAGCAGGAATCTCGGGCAGAAGCATGGCCAAAGAGTTCAACAAAATACAACTTTGTTCTCAAAATGCCTAAGCTCATCTGGCTGCAGCCCTCCCAGAGCCAGGCAGTCATCCTCATCCCAGGGCTGCTGCAGAGCTGAAGACTCACATTTGTTTTTATGCATAGCAAGGAAAAGGAAAAACTGAGTTTAAATACTTTAATCCACGTCCTTAAATCTACAGAGAAAGACAATACAAATAACAAGACAGATGCATTAGGAAATTCAGTAACAGAGCCAGTGCTGTGAAAAATCTGTATTTACAAATTTTTATGAAGAATATGGACCAGCAGTTTCTCAACAGAGCCTTCAGGGGCTGTAAGTCAGTGAGAGGACATGGTACAACCAACTGAAGTTTTCATTTTCCCTGTGTTAATGTGAAGTAACCACAGAACGGGGCAGTTCTGTGGCTCCCCTGAAGTTGCAGCTTCTCAGGCAGAACCTGACCCAAATCACACATCGTGCCCAGGTGATGACTGCACCAACCAGCACAATTTTTATGAGACAAAAGCACACTCACTGTGCCTCTGCAGCAAATAAAACCAGACATCTCAGCTTTTGTAACAAACACTTTTAAAGGATTCCCTCCTCACCCTTCCATTTCAGCCTGCCTTCTCTTCTAAACCAAAGGAAAAGCAGTTTGGGGTTTGAAAACGTGGCTTGATGACTTCAAGGAAAAATTTGCCAATTTTAATGGAAACATTTATTTTGGAGGTTCAAGATCCTGGTAAGTGGTTCTCTCATGGCAAGTGAGATCTCACACACTGCACAGCTGTGAGCCATGGGGGTGGCTCTGGTTTTGCTCTCTGAGGGGCAGGAATGGTGCAGACAGAGTCTGCTTACGTTTGGGCACTAAATACAGATCTCAAACTACACCATAAGGAAACAATTGATCTGACAAGAGTCCACTGATCACTTCTTTCTTAATGCTCAGTGGGAAATAAAAAAATACTGAATCCCAAATGTCACCTTTCTCAATTGAAAACTGCCTAAAATGTATTAAATTCTATTTTTTGATCTATTTCTTGCACTTTAGGCTTGTATTTTCCTTGTTTAGTATCACTTTAAAAAATATAGACAAACACATTCAACATAAATCCCATGTGGCAGCATCACAGCACATGAAGCTAAAGAATATTTTTTTTAAACTGTTAACATGCTGACATTTTCTTGTAAGTAGTTATTACTAATTTAAAGTTACAACTCTTAAAAACAACCTTTTTCTTACTAAACAACTACTATACATACAGAAGTTACAAGCTACAAAAATAAAAATCCATTCTGCCTTACTACAAAAATCCTAGAAAGAGAAGATGGCTGGAGGTACTCAAAGGATTACAGCAGTTTGTAGCAGACAAAATTACTTTTGAGGGATGTAAACCTTGAAGGTACAGAATGCAATAAACTCACAATATAAGTTCCTACAGAATCTTAAAAAGAAAACTCTTTTTAAGCTGAAATCTACAAACAAGATGCAAATTAAACAATGCAAAGAATGAATTACATACAGCAGTAGGGGGATACAGCACAGGACACAGGGCATTATTAAAAAGTACAGTTTTGAATACATTCATACTTTTGAACAATTAAGGGCCAGATCCTCAGCTAAGGTCAGTCTGCACAACATAACCAGGTTTAGTCAAGGCATGTGGCTTTATTCCAGCTTGAAGTATCTCCCTGAGATGCCCAAAGCCTGAATTGGGTATTCATGTCGTGCTTTAGAACTGTGGCCTCAACATTGCTGAAAGGAAGAATGTGTAAATTCCCTCCATTTCCTGAATTACTACAGGAAGAAGTGGTCTCTGCTGCCTCATCCCTGTGTTCAAGAAGCACCTCTCATTTCTCAGAAGAAACCAGCATTTTTATTTAGGTAGTTGACATTCAAAAGAATCAGTTACATCTTAGTATTTTTGAATCTGAAGATAGTCTAATTTTACTCCAACTGAAGACTTAAATTTGATTTTCCAAAAGGAAGGAAACTGCTAGTAGTCAGTATAAAATACAGACCTAAAAAGGATACTCAGTTAGAACACATGCAGATTTTTAAGTGTCCTGCCCTTCCCCAGAGCCAGGGTTACAGTGCTGCCCTACCAAAAGCATTTGTTGCCAAGTAAAATCCAGTGACCACTCTAACACTGATGGCACTGTGCTGATCACAGCTAAAGGTGCTTTTTTATTTAACCAGTGACACACAGTAACACACGCTCTAAAAGCTTCAGTGCAATGTAGCAACGACCCAGAAGGAATTGGCCAGACTGAAACCAAACTCTTCAAGGATCAGTTCTCAGAACCTGTGGAGAAAAGGGACGTTCATCCCCAGCAGCATTGAGAACAAAGATTGTACTTTCAATAGAGGCCAGGAGTGCTGGGGAACCTCTGGGGTCCTGGTGGGGATGATGACTGGAAAAGCCAACCAGTTGGATCACTGGGCCAGGAACAGTTGTGTGAAGCCATTCCAATTTTCCTGTCTGACAAAGCCTTTGTCAGGAGGTTCTGTGCACATAAAAATACCCAGCACATCCTGTCAATGTGAGTGAACAACCACAGTGTGAGCCAGGCAAGGAGCTGACCCACAGAAAGGCTGTCCATGCAGATTTATGTTTTTTGTATTGTCTGTCACAGGACTGAGAACCTGCAGTAAAGAAAGTGATCAGATCTGACCAATCTTCAGTTAAGCTACTGGATGCAGCAATGCAACTTAAAAATAAACTTTATGAACACACTCTAAGTGCTTTAACAATCAATGTTATTGTTTACCCAGTACATTTTACACAAAGCCATAAAATATGAAGACTTACAGAAGAAACAAATTGTTATTTGACTCTTTGAAATATTGTTTTCTCTATTTTTCCAATGTTTGATTAACAGGATAAGGGAAAACTCTTCAGTGCAGGACAGGAGCTCCAGCTGCAGAGTCCCCTCTCCTAGACAGAGAATATACTGTGGGGATTTCCAGGGTTCCAACCTACCAGGAGTAACTCCCTGGATGGAGGAGCTGCTTGAAACAGTGCTCTATGCACCTCCAACATTGAAAAAGAATGAACAGTTTACATTCACCATGCACACCACAGCACTGGGCAGCTGCAGCTCTGCTGCAAATTAGCCAGGTCCATTCCTGCTGCCAGAAAACCTGGGAGCCCACTGCTGTCACCAAACTGGAAACAGCTCCATCAAAGTCATCCAAAACAGGCTTTAACCCAACTTGCAACACACCAGAATGGAGGATACACTGAAATCAAAGAACAGCTGGAAACAGCAAGGCTTCAGGGCTAACCATGTTTTACAAGACCTTTTTTTGCCACACTTATGACAGCTACAGAGTCACAATGGACACTTCAACCTTACAGAATGCTCTCTAAACCATAAACACAAATTCACAAGAGGCTTCCCCATAGCCACGTTTGCTGCCATCACTTACAGTCCATTGGTGAGACACAAACTTCTCCACCCTCAGAAACAAGGCCATAAATCAGGGGTTTTCCCAAACAAGCACTCAGTTAGATGCTACTTTTACTCTGTTTCTCCAGCAGGAAGGATGGATTGACCTTTCCCAGAGGGTCTCACACATGCTGGACTGGACTCCTGGCAAGCTGCAGTGAGAGGGAGCACAACAGCCCCCATGGGGCACAAGTGGAGAAGCCCATTCAGCCCTCACCTGTGGGAATCACTTCTCTCTTTTCCAGATGTCAGCAGTCAAAGGAGTGGTGTTTTTCAGCAGTTAAAGGTTCTTGGGCTATAAACCAATTTGGATAATCTGATCAACTTCAGGGAAGTCTAAACTGCATTATGAATAGTTTAAAGTAGCCAGTGGTATAATTTCAAATACTGCTTTTCAGAGCACATACCATGTTTTTCCAGATATTCCTCATTTGTTTGTAAACTACAGTTACATGAGAACTACAGCATAGAACTGAAATACTTTTAGGATGCTGATGGTTACAAATTCTTAAAAAAGAAATAACTTAACTAGTAAGATTTTTGAAGCTAATACAAATTGAAGCTCATTACTAAAAAAAAAAAGGTAATGGATTCACCTAGCATAGTATACTTAGGGTATTTTAAACACTTTTTACATATATTTTACTCTTATTTTTCATCTATATTTACATACAATAAAATAATTAAAGTGAGGTGTATAAGGCTAATGAATATGGAATTTACAAATGGCTTCTGCTTTACAGTTCATGACACTCTAATCACATTTTCAGACTGCTATTAATTCACTGAGAATCAGTAGTTTTGAAGTTCTAGTACATACACTTTCTACAACGAATGCCATCAAGTTAAAAATGCTTTCCAAAGAGGATTACAGTTGAAGGTTTTAAAAATACTGACTCTGCCAAGTTTCAATAAATTATTTTAAAATATAAATAGATCATTCACTGTTAATGCAAACATCATTTTACAGGTTTTTGAAAAACAGTTTCACTTTAAAAAACCTAGAAACACAGCCTGCTTTACCAATGGTCTCATTTTCAGTCAGCATAAAGAAAAAAAACCTTAAGAATTGGGAGATCATGACAAAAGCAGCAACATTCAAAGTTCAGACCAAAGCTTTCACCTGCTCATGATCTTGGCTTACACAGGAGAAATTCTCTTCCTACTTGGAAGAGCACCTTCTGTAACTAAACTGAATTTACTCAGTGAGACATTTTAAACCTCAAATCAGTTCCTACTTGCAGTTACCTTCAGTAACTAAACTGAATTTACTCAGTGAGACATTTTAAACCTCAATTCTTACCTGCTGCAGGCTTAAAATTCTTACAACAAAAAGAACAGGAGTAAGATCTTTTACTTTTGTTAACCATGAAGATGTTTTCACCTGAGAAGCTTTTAACCTGAGAAGCTCCAATCTGCCCAGCTGACAGTCCCTGTGTGCTGCTGGAGGTGTTCTGAACCTCCAGTATCAGGATCAACCACTGATATTTTTCCCCACTTCATATTCATAAGGGAAATGAGGGGAACCAACAAGGTATTTTTGACCCCCTAAGAGCCAGTCAGAAAACAAATGTTTCCATGCTTTTTTCCCACAATCAAATTATACACATGAATGGCACCTCTGCAAACTGAGCTCTCAACCTCCACACTTAAAACTGAAAGTCAACAGACTGACTTACTACTGATCATTCTCAGGTAATTATGAGCCACGTTCTTTAACAAGCTTTTTAAAAATACCCCGTATTTGCCAATCATCATTATTTCTTTAAAATATTTTCCTCTAAACAGCTAAAAAAGATGCTCCTTTGTCCACGTTTTCCTCCAAAAAGCCTCCCCAGGAACTATGATGTTGCTATTTACAAAAACTAGAATTAGTCTCTCACTGAACTGAAGCAAAGTCAAGTCATAGGATCATTCAGTGCAAGTCATGGTACAATTATTTTGAGTTCTGTGTTGGGGACTCAAGACCTCAGGGTACTCTTTGGCTTACAAAGCCACTCAAAAACAACATTTCCAGAAACCTTTGGTCCAAAAGCAATTTTGTTGCTGAGCACCTTCCCCAGAGCTCCCAGATCCTCTACTCTCCCAGTGAAGCTTATCAGAAATGCACAAGCAGGTGACAGTTACTGCTCTTGCTCCCGAGCAGAGATGGCAGCCAGGAGCAGGCTGCTGTCAGAACATCAACCCATATTCTGCTTGCTCTGGTTTTCTGCTCTGAACTGTCCTGGGGCAGGTCAACCCCCCAGCTGTTCCCCTTCCCAAGGGTATGAAACATCTCTCTGGAACACTCTCTGTACTGTGTATGTGCAGAAGACCTGATTCCACAGCAAGGAAGGGTTGCAGCATCTGTCCCTTTCCAGCCAAAAGAGGAACACACTCCAGTTGGAAAGGCTGGAGGGCATCCCCACCAACCTCAAAGCAAACCAGATGTGGTAATTCAGCTGTGAAAGTTTCCATGAGTGCAAAAGCATGGCTTTTTCCTCAGCTCCAGTTCATTCACAAGTATGAACCTTAGTGCATAAACCTCAGTCTAGATCAGACAGGGGTGTTTTAACCAGCTGAAGTTCCTCGCTGCCGCACATGAAATTCCACAAAATCTCCAGGTCTTTCTCCACCTGCTCCCTCCTGTGGTGTCACTCTGACAGGCTGGAGGCATCATCATCATCTGTCTGCTCTCCTGAGTGGTACAACATCAGAGCATGGGTCTTGTGAGTGATGGTGACAGTGCAGGGCCCCTGTGCCCAGGGCTCCCCATCCACCTGCATCGGCATCTTGGAGCTCTTCAGGATCAGCTGGGACCAAACACAACAACACAATCACAGCACTTCAAAGGGGCCCTGAAACCACCTTCTACAACTGCAGTGCACATTCACAGCCTGGCCAGGGAGAAACTGTGAGGGGCACTCACAGCCCACCCACCACAGCAACAGGGGTCTGGGTATTATGACATAATTAATTTTTACTAAGCAAGAGAAATACTCATCTCAACTGCAAACTGCAACTTCAGATCTGATTCAAGCAGCTGAGTGTCTGAGATTCTGTATTGTGTATTAAAATAAATTTGGGAGACCAGGCCCCTAAGCAGCACTTACCCTCACTGTGTGTGCCTGCCCCAGGCGAACAGGATTGGCCAGTTTCACCTGGATCTGGGCACAGTGGAAAGAACCATGAACACCAACCACTTCCAGGAGTCCATCATCATGTCTATGAAATAAAAAAATGAGACTCCTTTCAGTGATGCTGATGAGCTCCAGCATTGCTGCCCAAATATTGCAGTCCTTTTACTGCTATTCCCAGAGAAAAGACAAATGTTGTGCTACCAAAACATTGATGTATTTGTGCTGGAGAAGAAATCACACTGAACAGCAAAGAAAGCCATCAAAGCCCACAGCTATGGAGCAATTCACCAGCCAGCACACTCTAGCTGCCTTCTGGAAATCATGGATGTATGACCTTGCAAGGCTCACTGTGCACATTTAAGGCCCAAGATTTCTCTTCCATAAACTTGTACAATTTTCTGTTGTTTTACTCAGATATTCAGCCAAAGGAAAATCTTTTAATGGCTTAATTTTTTAGATTTGGGTAAAGGACCTTGCCCAAGTATTTTTTATATATTCAGGATTGTAAGCCTTGTAACAGAACCATGGGTACATTTATATAGAAGGCTTCTGAAGAAGGAAGTCACAACAGGGAATAATTAATGTTTGAAGTTATTTTTCTCTTTGGCATTGCTCCCAACATGGGAGTCAAAATTTTTGACATGTTGCATTTTAACCTCTAATGAGATGTGGTATTTTAGATTCTGGAATGGATCTATCTTCTACTTTTTGAAGGCTCACTTTACTGCTAACAGCCTGCCCAATGCCACTGCTGTCTGTCATGCCAGATATTTTGAGAAAGCTTTAAAACCCCTTGATGTGTAGGATGCCTTTACTCCAGGTCTCCAATTCCAGGAAAATAAACAAATGTGACACAGCCTGTCCCAAGGAACCCTTCCAAGCTGCAGACAAGCCTGGCTACACAAGCACAGTCTACTGAGGGAATTCCTTACATTGCAAGAACTGCTAAAGAACAAACAAAGCAAAAAAGGCCCTCTGTACCTCGCCAAGGGATAAGGCTCATCCCCCATTCCTTCCCAGAGCCTGCAGCCACCTCCCCAGTATCCAATATTCAGCACAATGATGCCTTCCAAATTGGGCAACTCAATCCTCTCACCATCCAACTCTAGCTTTAAAAGACAAACAGAAGTTAATTACTGTGGATCAAACTCAGTACTTCAATAGAACTTGTTCACTTTATGCATTTAACAGGCTTCCACTTAAAGAAAAATTGCCCCTGTACCAAGAGAATGTGTTTTTTTCCATATTTTTTTTAAATCCTTCTCATTTCACAAGACATCCTGAGCTGTACTAAATTTCTATTAGAGAAAAGAGAAAAAGGAACTCTCACTTATGTAAGCCTCTGGTGTTATGGCAAATTATAGCTGAATATCAGTGCTTGCATTCACAGAACTGAGTCAGGGCCAGAAAAAGAGATTAGGAATTTTCAGGAAGCCCAAAGGCATGAATTCCATGAAGTGAGTTGCAGACAGCAAGAGGAACACAAAAATACTCCAAGGCCATAGCCACTCTTACACAGATGTCATTAAGTGTAAATTTTGTAAAGAGCAAAGTTTCTCTCCTTTTCTTTCCCAAGTTAAGTTTTTATTCTCCACTGACTGTGCAGAGAATAAGCAAGTTAAAAAAACTTACCTCAACCTTTTTGTTAAGATCTTTACATTCTTGTACTAAGCAGTCTTTGGTTCCATAAAAAAAATAAACAGCCTAAAAAAAAAAAATCACCCAAACAGAACAGGGAGAAAAAAAACACTATTAGAAAAAGACAATACATAGGAAGATTACTTGAAATATTTCTGTATAGTTATGGCTGTGCAAACCTTATCTAACACTTATACATAATATATTTGCACATCCTTAAACTAAACCTTCCTCATGAGATGAGCTACAATTTGCATAAGGAACTAGGTTTCCACTTGAAAAGGAAATAAGCATTTAACTCATGAAGTTTCAAAGCAAATGAGAAATTCTGAGCAAAAACTGAGCAAACAGCAAATTCTGTAAGCAAGCAGAGGCAAGGCAGAACACTCATGAGTGGGCTGCAAACATGCTTTACACATGGAATCCCCTCCCTAAGAAAAATGAATTCAAACTCTTAAAATGGCAGGAAAGAAGTAGTGGTAAAGGAATGTGAACCTAAAAATAGCCTGAAGTCAAATCAACAACTCCAAGGAGCAAATGTCACTTCACCAAACCCACCTTATTGATGATTCTGCTGGAAAACAGAGAGGGAGTTTTCTCACGATGGGCATGGAAATTTAAAGCCATCAGAGCATCAGGTCCTATAGAGAAGTAGTTGTTCATTGTGAATACCTGTAAGACAGAACTTCCAATTATGCCTTATTAAATATTATTATTAGGGTTTAAAATTCTGAGTGCTTAATGGCAAGTTGATAACAACAACAAAATTACAAACATGCAGGTATTCCATAGAATTCATATTGATACTTGCAAACCATACCTTTGGTTTCCTTAAGTTGTAGTATCCTTTGTTTGTTACTTGAACTTTCCATCTGAAAAACAATAGTTGGTACTTAGGCTTGTGACAGACAGTCCTCAGTATCAAAGCTGCAGTTAGGAATTTCATGTCTATACTGGGATTAAGGCAAAATATCCAAATTCAACTAAATCATGGAAGAGTTAAGCTGTGTAGAACAACTAAAAGACTGAATTCACACCTCAGTTATGCTGTTGTTCCTTCCAGCAATACTTGTGCTCATGTAAAGAAACTGCTGCAATGGACTATCAGCAGAGCTACAGCAGGGTTTGGTTCTATACATTTCATCTTTTCACTGTTCCTTACCTGTCTAGTTTGATTCCATCTGCCTCCATGACATTTCGTAAGATCTGCTCTACAGGCACTTCTCCAGCATAACCTGCACCCCAGCCCAGTGTATTGGACAGGTCATTCCCTGTTCCCAGAGGTAAAATTGCAACTTGTGGAATGTATCGCTCTTGCCCCTAGGATACAAAACCACTGCATATTAGCTCCTGCTCCACGACTCATTGTCCTTCCATCCAATTGTTCACATTAGATAAATTCACCTTCCCAGCAGCCTGGGACACAGAGCAGAGCTCTGGGGCTGGCAGAGCAGGTGGCACATTGAGGTACTTACCCAGGCAAAATGCAAAGGAAGGACATGTTAAACCATTGTGAAAAGGAAAGAGAACACAAACACAATATGGGAACAGAGCATTGTGAATACTGAACAGAGTATTCCTCCCCAGGAATGATGCTCTGGATCTGGGAAGTGACATGAACACTGAGAGATGCAACATGCAAGGCTGTGAACTGCAACAAGGCACCAAAATGCTCCTACAGACTGAGGTGGGGTTAGGTCTAAACAACAGATGGCACAGGGTACCAGTGTTCAACCACAGACAGAAACACAGACACCCAAAGGAGCAAAGTCAGTGTCTCAGCCTCAGACTGTCACCCACAGATGGAGCAGGGGCTGATCAGCTCTGCAGAGCACAGTGAGAGCAGCTGCTCACAACAGCCACCTTAGCAAAGGGCTTGGCTCTCCTCACCACAGAAAGGGGAACAATTATTGCAGCTGCACTATGGCCTTTGCAGGTCAGCTGGGAAAGGCACTGGCAGTAAATTGGCACTTTAGTTACTGTTTCTTCCAGAAAGGTTATCAGCCAGGTAACCTTTATTTGAGAGTCAAGATAAATGAAGGGAGCAAATAATACACTGCTGATAAGAAAAAGGTTTTACTGATAATCCCTATGGTACTTTACCTAATATCAATGATTCAATTTGAACAGGACAAAGAAAAACCCAGATTTCATCAACTATATTGGCTCTGAGGGACAACATATTGAGTGCCCAGGATCCCACAACCATATACCCATATTCATTAACCTTTATAGTTACTGTATTTCTACCTTATCAGCACACAATAATTCTCAAAGTGGGTGTTTGACTATGCATGAAGTTGTAATAATGGCCTTCAGCTACATCTTATGTACTAACAAGAAAGCTGCAGTAAAAAACCCCAAAATCTTTGATATAAAAACTTTCTTCCTTTCAGCACTAGAGAAAATGTTTATCATGTAAAGCACTAAAGCCTTGTAATTATTCTCCACTCTTAATGTTCTCAGGAGTTCTCAGGAACGTCCCACAAAAGAGAATATCTTCCATTTCAAATCCACAGTAAACACAGCTTATTTTTTCCTCCTCTACTTGCAGTTGATAGGCGAGGCTGCAGACAGACAGACTCTTCAGAACATTTGACAAGGAGCAGAAGAAGCAAATGACTGCACTCATTCATGCCTTGGAAACATAACCAATATAGCTGGCAAAATTATGGAGTTATTAGAAAATATTGAGCATGCTGGGAGAAGGGAGCAGTCAGAACACACTAGGCAACACCAGCAATGCCATTTATGACAAAATAAATCTGTTCAGACAAAGAGGAAATAACAATGCAGAAAATATCCTGCAGCTTGTTCTCTTTGTGTTTTGCAGAAAAGAACTACAATCAATATAATTTTAAATCCAAAGCATTCCTATTTTTCCTGAACTACAAGGAGTCATAAGATGCACTTCCCATACCTCTCCCCAGCATGAATAAGCAATTATGCAAATATTCCTCTGTAAGCCTATTCAGGAAGATGAAGGCAATAAATGCAGGTAAGAGATGAGGGGTAAAACTTTGGTAGCTTTAAAACTCATTTCATTTTCTAATTTAAAACACAATACCTTTATCTTCATTTCATCAATTGCATCCAGGACCCAGCCCACTGTGCCATCCCCACCACAGACCAGAACCCTGACAGCATTGCAAGGCAGCCAAGTGCAGAGCTGGAGAGCTTTAGCAGGTGTAATTTTGCTGAGATCAAAAACCTAGAAAAAAGGAAAATAAGGAATTCTGTAAGTTCACAGAACATGACTCAGGATTTGCTTCACAGAAAAACAACTTCAAGAAGTTAACTCTAATGCAAAACAAAAATTCTCCACTTGCAATATTACAATGCAAATGAGATTTTTGACTTTCATGAACAGGATTTGTTTCTCAAATTCACAAGAGACCCCAGCTGCCTCCCTAGGACTAAATGGCATTGATAAAGTGAGCTGACAGAGCCTTGGAAAAGTCTGTATCTAGAAGCATGATGATGAATTCTGTAAAGATGAAAGACTTCAGATAAAAGCAATTTTAAAATAGTCAGCACACAAAGAGGTTTATTCTTTAAAGCCTTATTGGGATGCATTTAAAACAAGCACACAGTGATTTCTCTTAGGCTGTATTTTACAGCTGGGTTTTGAACTTCAAATGGAGAGTATTAAGGTGCAGCCAGGAAATCCAAAACTATCTGCCTTATGTCAACATCCTGAGCCATCCCAGTGGATTTTAAGGGAAAAGCAACAACAGAAAGCGAAACTGTCAAGGCTGACATTTCCACATATAAAATGAGGATTTAAACAAACACAGTTTTCCAATAAAGAAGATTTAAATGGTTCATTTTCTAAAATGTGTATACTGTTTCAAAAGTCAGATACTTCTCATTAACTGAATTACTGCATGTATTACTGTAAGCAGTAATGACTGGCATTAGAATCCTAACAAACTCAGGGCTGGGAAAAGCCTCTGCACTTTTTGTTGCTTCCTGTGAAGCTGTTCCTTTCTAAAAGAACAAACTGTATGAATTTGTTCCCTTTACTGATCTTCCACAAGATCCTATTGCCATTGTGTAAGCAAAGTGATATCTATTCTAATCCAAATCTGGGTTTTATTGTGGTGGCTTTGCATTGTAAATACCTGAACAGGGTTCAGCAGCATTTTAAATTCTCCTAGTAAAGTTTCCCCCATGTTGTTTCCACTGCGAGTATTAGCCAGCACCATAACTGGCATCCAGTGTTTCCTGCAGTAAGGGACCACCTGCAAAAGGTAAAAAGCAGCCAGTCACACAAATACTGCACATTTGAAAATGTTTACAGCCTTGCTCCGAGCCCCATCCCCTGCAAGTGCTGAAACAAGGAAGTTACCAGTTGGTCTGAAGCAGCCAAAACACAAACAAATACTTCTGACACACCAAGGCTGAAGATTCTGCAGTGCTCAGGACAACAAATACTATATTGCTATGAACACAGCAGTAAAAAACTCACAAAAATTTCAAGGAAGGAAGGTAGACCAATCTCAGTATTTTGGAATAAAAAAATTCACATCTGCTTATACTTCAACAACCATGTTAGTAAAATGACAAACACCTCTGAATTAACACAGCAAGTACTTAATTGATCTTGAAACATTTATCTGACAGTGACAATGTACTGAGTTCAAATTTCAGGGTCTGTCTGTGGGTTTATTTGGTATACTCTAAACCCAAGAAGCAGCAGGCCATTACCTTTTCATAGCTGGTTCTTTTCTCTTTACGCATCTGGTTCATTGCAGACAAATAGTAGGGAGGAATAATTAGGTCCTTGAATTCTCCAAATGTACAATCCTCAGTCCTCAAACAATCCACCATGCATTCATCATGCACAGTGTACTGACACCATACACACCTGGAAAAAAGACCAAAAACCATGGACACAATCCTCACACAATCACAGAATCACCAGCTTGGAAGAGACCTCCAAGATCACTGAGTCCAACCCAGCCCCAACACCTCAACTAGACCAAGGCACCAAGTGCCACATCCAGTCTGTTTTTAAACACATCCAGGGATGGTGACTCCACCACCTCCCCAGGCAGACCATTCCAGTACTTAATTATTCTTTCTGTGAAAAACTTTTTCCTGATACCCAGCCTGTATTTCCCTCGGTGCAGCTTGAGACTGAGCCCTCTGGTTCTGTCAGTGCTGCCTGGTGAACTGAATCTTCAAACAGGCACACTGATTTTGCTCATTTATTTTAGACTTCTGACAAAATATTTATGTTTACATGCACCACTTTAAGTAATATTTTCATTCCCTGGAAACCTATGTTTGCTATAGAAAATTACATAAATTGGTCATGTGCTTGCAGGTCTAGGAAAGCATTTGAATTCTGCTGGAAAAAATAATCCAACAGTTTTAAATTAATTTGGTTCTTTTTTATTAAAACATAGGTGCTATAAATATGCTCCTGTTTGCAATATTAAGAGTTACACTGAAAGCCTGTAAAAGAACCTGGACTCCTGTCCATCCTTAAAGAGCACAGATAAAATACTGGAACTCAATTCAATACAGCATTACTAGTAATGAATTAATCTATTCCTTAGGATTGATAATTCCCCTTCAAGCCTGAAACCCAAAAGGTTACACAGAACTGTACATGGCTGATGGGATGTAGTTATGCAAAACTGCTTTATGACCTATTCTAAAAGCTGTCCTGGAAAACAAGACCAGAACAAGAGGAAATACTGCAATATCCACTTCCAGCCTCTGCAGAATGTTAATCCTCATTTGCTACACCCAAAGCCTTGATTAAAGCAGCTGGGAAAGCTATTTTTGGAGTCTTCCTGGCTAATCCAGCACAGAACTAGAGTAGCAATGACACTTGTCCTATACTCTCTTTTCCTCTCTTCCTTCCTTTTCCCCTTTGCCCCCAAATTCTTGCCCTTCCCTCCTCTCCTACACACACTCTCAAGGTTTTGTTTCTGATAATGTGCTCTTTTTCTCTGTAATTCTGCTTACTTACCAAGCAGTTTTACAGTATGACACAGAAGCAAAGCAAAAGCTGGCAGAATCTAGGCTGAAAAGATCCTCTGAGTAGGCTGAAGTAACACACTGGGACACCTATCACTGCATTTTGGCTCTGACAACTTTGCAAGAACCTTGTCACCTAATGACAGTGCAAGTCCATTTAATGGTTCATCGTATTTTTAAAACGCTCTTATCATAATCGTTAACAATATATTGCAGTAGCTTATGAAACTTCTCTTTAGTTTTTTTGAGCATACTTAAAAATGAACTGGAAACCTCTACAGGACATTTTTCTCTTTATACTGAGCAGATGTCAGTTTTGAGATGCACACTCTGGTTCTCTGAACTGTGAGCTGTGCTAGTCAAACTGCTCAGGCTATCCACTGTACAACTGACACGTTTTTTAGAAACTTCTTCATGTCATCCCCTAAAACACAAACTCCCTTGGACACCGAGAGTCTCTGTAATGATACAGCAGCCTGCACATCATGCTGGAGTAATGCAATTAAGAGAACGAGTGGACATGAGATGCAACGCCACACTCTTTATCTATGACTCACAAGCATCCATTTCAATTTTAGGTTCTTTGAAGTTATTTTTCTTTTAACAGTATCTTATGTGACTACTGCAAGATCTCCTCTGGGGTGTGGTGTCCCAATAACGCTGTGGGACACACAACACCGACACTGCCCTGCAGTACCTGTAGTCGCACAGCTTGGGCTGCGTGCCGCACTGTTGTTTGCAGACCATGCAGCAGCTGCAGAGAGGCACATTGCCCCTGATCCAGTGGTGCGGCATGGAGCTGGGGGCTCCCGCAGTGCCCCTCATGATGATCTCCTTGCAGAGGAAGCGCTGATCCGCCTTCTTGAGGCAGCGCTCGCTGACGCGCAGCCCGCAGCAGCCGCAGAAGGCACCGCGGAGGATGTGCTGGGCGCACACGCAGCAGTACGAGGGCTGCCCGAAGAGGTCCGTGTAGTGCCAGTCGTGTTTGCTCTTGCGGAAGATGTCCTGGATCAGCAGCTGCCGCCGGGAGCGCTGGAAGCTGCACCACGCCGTGATGAGCACGGGCAGGAGCACGGAGCACAGGGTCCACACGGCCAGGCGCCAGTCGGCCACGGCCCGGGGGGCATCGCCGGAGCCCTCCATCCCTGCGCCTCCCCGGCCTAAGCCCTCGCACCTCTCGGGCAGGCGGCGGGGCGAGCCCCGGAACGGCCCCTTCGCTCAGGGAGCCCAGGCGCAGCTTCACGCACCATCTTCTAATCCCCGCTCAGGGCTCGGCACCGACCTGCGCCACATCGGGCCGACGGCAGGGTCACGGCTGGGGCTCCTC
>VYXF01002945.1:66273-111251 GCA_013397295.1 Polioptila caerulea
GAGTGCCCGCCGTGTTTGTGCCTTTATTGCCCGACCCCAATTACGGGGTGTTTCCCCCCATAATTTCGTTCTGTCCTGGGACCATGGAGCCATCAAAGTTGGAATGAGTTTAACGATCCCCCAGCACTGCCCCTGTAACCACCTCACCACCGCACCCAGCGCCAGGGCCGGCGGCTCTTGAGCAGCTGCAGGGATGGGGACTCCAACACCTCCCTGTCAGCCCTTCCCGAGCCTTTCACACCAAACACTGAAAATCCTTAATCTCAATCTCCCCTGCCGCAGCTTGAGGCCGTTTCCCCTGGTCCTCTGTAGTCCAGCAGAAGACCCCGATCCCCACCTCAGTACAACATTTCAGGTGGTTGTAGAGAGCAGTGGGGTCCCCTCGAGTCGTGCCTTTGAGCCTCTATTTGTCCTCCCCATGGTTGTGCTTTATTGCCCAACCATAAATGCTTTCCCCTCATAATTTCATTCTGTTATTATGTGTTCGACTCTTTCTCCTGGAGCAGTTCTAAAAATAGTGTCTGCCATTAGAACCTACAGGCTTTTGCACTTTCGAAACAGCAGTGATGTAAATCCATACAGCAGACACAAATTGATTGGATTCTAGGGTCTTGGTTTCTACAAAAACCACTGAAAATGCACATACTGCACAGCTGGGCAACACTCAGGTTTCCAAGGAAATTCCTCACTTCCCTCATGTAAGAGCCAATGATGAACTCTGACTACCTATTTTATGTGTTCTAGTTGAAGGGATGCATTTCATGCCCTACAAATTGATGATGCTGGTACCATGGGTTCAGCATGGCACTGCCCAGAAGAGCTCTGGACATTTCTCAAGGCCATTTCTCAAAAATACCTGTTTGCAGCTGACATTTGCTAACCTCCATCCTTACTTAACACTATATGCATTATAATCCTGTTTTCTACTAACTTGTCCTGAAAGGAGGAGATTTACGTGGGTTTTCATTTGTATGGTTCTATTAATTTGATAGAAAACCCTGCTGTGTTTCTCAGCAGTCATAATTTGGCTTTGCTGGAGTTAAATTCCATTCGTAAGTACTTCTCTGCTGGGGCAAAGTCAGAGACAATCTTTGAAAAAGGAGCCCCTTTTGCAGAGGCATCTGAGATTAACAGTACTGGGCAGTTGTTTCTTTACCTTGGGCACCAAAAATCTTTGCTTGCCATGCTAAATATAAGGGGATAGGCTTTATTTTCACAAGTTTAAAATTCCCAGTGTATCTCTGAAGCCTGAGGTGGAAAAAAAGGTTTTCTATTTATTTCCCCTGAGGAAAAGAGTTATGCAGAGAATGTGTGAGTAGATAATAGACTAATTCAAACGTGCAGACCAGATGTCTTCAGAATCCTACTATCACTCAAAGCACAAACAAACACTTGTGACTGACGTAGCTCCTTCAAATAGGCAAATGCCTCGGTCAGGGTTGCTCATTTTGGGACAGACTGAGAGAAAGCAGAATCAAAATGAAGAAGTTTCTTGTGTTTGTCTCCTTTTTGGTCCTGCTCACCACTGTTACAGGTAGGAGTTTATACCAACAAACCTGCATATGTGTGTAGAGCTGCAGAGCATACATGTAGAATTAGTTTGTCAACCTTCAATTTTAGTATTCATTATTCATATATTTTCATATATTTAATTTTTAACACTCAACTATTTTTATATTGCAGGCTTTCCATGATTTGATTTTTAACAATTGTGATGTTATATTTGATATTTAACTCTCTGCATTGCCACACTGTAGTCATTTGTTGGAAACCCCAAAATTTTAATTTTACTTGCTTACTATTTTAATTTTATTTTACTAAGGTCATGCAAGTGGAATGTTCAATGCAAGCTCTTCTTTGCAATGTATCTAACTCATTACTTTGAAAAAAATCCTATAAAGCAAAATGGAAAAGAATAAAGAGTTGGAAGAGCAACTAATGCCAGTGGTTTGCTGGTGCTGTTATATTTGCTCATTTTATAGTAACATGAATATGTGAGCTTTGCTTCATGCTAGTAGAACAAGAGAAAACACAAGTATAAAAATGGTTTAAAATTCCACTCCTATCTCTTGGAATGCAATATTCCCTGGGAAGGGGCTGTAATGAAAGAACACTTTTTATATAGATAAAAAGTCAGGTTTGGAGACATTTCTTTTCACAACTGAGAGATAAAATACTATCTTTTGGATAGTTTCAGAACTAGTTTCTCTTCTCTCTTTAGACACTTCACCAATTTTGCCTGAAAAAGATGCCAAGCAGATGCTGAGGACTCGCCATGAAGACAGACCAAGAAAAGCTGGTTTCCCTGATGAACCAATGAGGGTGATTTATGACATTTACTATTAAATTACATTAACTAAAAAAACCCAACATCAAATCCCCCAAAACATTTGTGCTTAGTATTAAATTTCTATTGCTTCCAGGCAATATGTTATGAATATCACTCTTTAAAGCAGCTGAGTTCTTCCATGAAATATTTTAAAACCCCTTTAAATTCTTTCAATTACAGTTAAAAGTATTCTGTAAGTGCTGAGTATTGCTCAGGAAATGTTCACTTGCAGAATGAGGAGATTATTTATCATTGTTCAAAAATACCAATCAAATTATTGAGAAGAAAGTGGCTTTTCATTTTTAGAGATGTGAATTCCATCAGCTTGTTCCTGAAAAACTAAGTGACAGGAAATGTCTTCTGCTTACAGAACATTCTGCACTGCAGGCAGAGAGGAGATGGAAGTGTCAGTGGCCAGTGTGGAGGCTGAGGTAGTTTTCACCCAGCTTTAAAAATCACTTACTTTCATTGTCTTATTTATGGATGCTACAGATAGGATGGGTTTTTATGATACTGTAAGAGTTTCTAGTTGCTGGCTTAATGCAACAGCTTTGGGTTTGCATGCAAGATCTACATTTCTTTCTTTCTAAACCCTGTTACCACAAAAGAAAAAGTAAAAGAATTAAAGAGCCTTGTGATTCCCCCGCTTTGACAAGACCTAACACATGATCCTGCACTTCTCAAGGGTACTGAAGGTATTTTAGAACCCCCACCTATTTCTTTCCAAAGTAAATAAACGGAGCTGAAATTCCACGGCTCTGAAGCGGCAGAGCCCGCACAAGGCGGACGCACACGAGGGATTGTGTGTGAGGAGCAGAGGGCTGGACACCCCTGGGCTCCACAGGACAGGAAGGGCACTATGTGCCTTGCACGACTGGAGGAACAGCTCCTGCTTTTCCCTTTGCAGTGGGTAATGTACACCAGCCAAAAAGAATCCACCTGCCCCACACTGGGTGAGCACACTGTTTGTCAAAGGGGGCACCACGACAAACCAAAGCTGTCACAAGGGTATTGCTCTGTGCTTGCTGACAGCCTTGTACACTGAGAATTGCACAGCACAGCCAAAAAAGAAAGCTGCACTGCTGCCCACAACGCTCAGGACTGGGTTGGTTTCTAAGTTGTTAAATGAGCCTTGTAGTTTTTGCAAATTAGCAGGAATACAGCTCCCACCTGTGCTTCTGCTTAATATACCACCATGATGAGGGTTATGTGGTAAATATAACAAATACTGAATACAGAATAAACAAAGCAGCAGAACAGTTGGATGGAGGTAATTCCTGTATGGCATGCATGCAACGTTTAGTCTATGGTTTAGTTTTAGGTGGTCCTGTGAGCAGCAGGGAGTTGGACTTGGTGATCCTTATGAATTCTGTGACTCTCTGTGAGGAGAAGAGGGATTCAGGGCTAAAGAAATGTTGGATTTCTGCCTCTGTTGCTCTGTCCTTGCCACTTTCTGTCCTACCATGATTAGGAGCAAACACTTTTTGAGAAATTCCAACCTTCTTTTATTTATTTTCTTTTGTTTTTTATCTAGAAAACAAAGCTGACACTCTGTAAGAAAATCCAAACATAGCAGTATTTGTTTTGCTCCCTAAATGTCAAGGTTTTCGGTAGAAAAGGAAACAACTTCTGATAAAAAGAACAACCCTCATTCCCCTGTGGAATGTGGAGATTTTCCAAGTGAATGAAAGGTGCATGGCTGCTGCATCCCTGTGCACAGCTTGTGCACATGGAATCAAGGAGAAAAACTGATTTTGTATGGATGCTTTTAGCAGAATGAAATGAATGCTGCAATGAACCCACCTCTGTTCATCTGTTTTAAGCAAAAGCTGTTTGCACTGGACCAGATCATGCTGAGCTTGGGAATGTAATTTGCAATTCTTTGTGACACTCTTTGACTTCCAGAGTGCTGCTTGAGTCAAAATCCTGTTCAGTTACAGACAGAATGATCAGCCCCCTTTGATTATTACAAAAATGTAATTGATGCTATCAGCACATCTTAAACTTCCTTTGACTGAGATCCTGCTTTTGATCGTGTGGCATCTTCTCAATCACATAGCTCTGTTCCCTGCCACTTCCTAAGGCAGTCCCTCCCCAGAGACCTGAGCCAAGTCTGCCGGTGCTGTGAGGAGAGAAAGCCCAAGGAAAGGCAGGATCCTGATGCTGGAATACCTGGCCAGTGCAAAGGGTTTGGGCTACAGCTTCCCTTCAAACAGTGAGCACTGTGCAGAGCAATGGGGGATTATTTTGAATAAACGTATCTGGTGTTCACAAAGCTTATGAGCCCACTAGGACTGGGACTTGTTAAAAGTAAGTTTTGTCTCTGATGGAGGTCAAGTTTTTGGTACACAGCTCACTTTACTTTGATAATTTGTTGCTGAGACCAAAGCCTCTCTCTATAAATTGGTATGGGGAGTTCCCATGATTTTATTTATCACCAGTTAGCACTGGTGTGTGCTACTTACTAGAACCCTTCAGTCCTGCCACATGATCCTGCAAGGGGTTAATGTTCTTTAAGCAGCAGGAACCAGTTCTCAAAAGGGGCTATTTGTGAGAATCTTTTGTACCCTCAGGCCCAACAAAGGCTTCTGTGCCAATATGCAAATAAGAAATGTGTATACAGAATTCTTAATTTATGAATATTGTTGTATAATTATTGCTCAACACCTTTACTGATCTGGAGATGATGTCATTCATTAAATATTGCTAGGCTGGGGCAAGCTGACTAGTAACATAATTTCTCTATATTTGAGTATTTTAAGGGATAAATTAATGGCTCTTACATCAGCTGCAAAATTATCCTGTGTCCCTGGCCTGACTAGAATTGAGTGATTACACAATTAAATTACTTTTTCTTTTCTTTAAATAGGAGTATATGCTTTACCTCCAGCGCTTGGAGCAGAGATCAGAAGAACAATTCCTTGAACACTGGTTGAATCCTCATTGCCTCCCACACTGCAACAGGGACCTGGTGCATCCAATCTAATGGGTTTGCCTGCCCTGCAACTGATATGTATCTGTATACATATATTTCATCTACAGTGCATTTTTTTTATCCATAACGAAAGGCAGAGCCACTGGGAGAGAAGGGAATAACCAAAGGCTGGGGGAAGCACCTTGTGCTGAAAGGTGTTGGGCAGCAGAGCAGGGGCAGGAAACTGAAGTGTCCCAGGCACCAACTCTGTCACTCTGTTCTGTTCACGTTAATAAAACTCGGGTTATGCACTTCTCTGCTATGTGGATGTGAGCTGCTGACTGCAGAACATTCCTATTAATGAGGCCTCAGATTGCTGCTGTTTCCCTCCTGCCTGCTTGTGTTCTTTTTCCAGCTCTTCTGTTTGAGTCTTGTACTTGTTCACTTAGATCTCAGCTAGACTGGGGCAGGATTAAATCAGTTGTGATCCTGGAAATATTCAGGATGCAGTCTGACCTGCAAGGAGTTTTGTTAAACAGACATGAAATTTGTCAGCTGGGATAAATTTGAAACATCACCATAACAGTGAAGCTATATCACTCCCTGTTCACTTTTTAATATAAAAGTTGCAGATTTAGCTTTATATTTTCAAAAGCTTCTAAACAGCAGAATGCAGAGATGGTATCTGCCATGGCTGATCTGTCTCAAAAGATTAAAGGTTCATCTGCTTAAAATTCTTTTATCTATTTCTATATCTCTGAATACTTCTGAAAATCGGGACATTGTGGTAGACTTCAGTGGGGCTCTACTAATCCACAATAAGCCAAAGGTCTGAAAGTAACTTTAGAACAAAAACATAACATTCCCAAACATCAGCTGTGGGAGGTAAGTTGGCAATTTAAAAAAAAAATCTTCCAGCTGAGACACAGTTGAAAGCTCACTCACTTAGCTACAGGAATTCTTCCCAACAGCTGCTCAGAGGCCACTATGAAGAATTAATGTTAGAAAAGTGTTTCAAGGGTTTGAAGCCCTTAAGATGTTATTGGTATGGCCAATGTCAGCATGGATTTTGGTACTCTGGGGTGTTTTTGTGCACATCTCCACATGGATTTATACATGATTGTGTTAGGGAGGGCAAGACAATCATGCCCTCGTTTTGGAGGAATCTTTAAATGCTCGTTGTAGAGCAGAGTGTCTCTGCAGTGCAGTGCAATCCTCATGGCAGAGCAGAACTTCCAGCTCCAAGTGGCTTGATGAGTTAGAGACCACCCTGTATTTTCTGCCAGCAATGATTGCAGGCATGAATAACTGAATTGGGGGTTTCCACAGTTCCTGAGGCATGGGCAACTAGTTAGTCCCAGAGTATCCTTTGAAGGGCACAGGTTTAGACTGACTGAAGCAAAAGGAACTTGGAGAGAGAGGTCAATAGAAAATTGCAGAATAGCAGCATGAAGACAAGGCCAGATTTCTGGGTTTTGGAGGAATCTTTAATTACAGATTTCTAGGTTAAATAACAATATTGCATGAAGACACTACATTTATGTAACACTATGTCTTACTGCCTGATGAGTATTTCATGTATTGTTTCATAATAAAGGCTTGACTCAATTCCATTTGCAGATGATTTTGTTCCCTTAGTCTATTATATTCTGATGAAACTCACTGGAAGTGAGGCTCAGTGTTGTGAAGTACTCAGGAAACATCAGAGGACTTTCACAGACCAGCAGCTGGGAAGCACTATGGTGCAAACTAATATTGGTGTAGTTTCTCTGCACAATTATTCCTTTCCCTTGTAATTCTGCCAGGAGGGACAAATGAATCCAGCCAACCCTTTCCTGCCTGTGTGCCTTTATAACACACCTTGGAAAAGAATATCTTGTACAGTCAGATGGGAAACACATTCAAAACAACATTAAAAATTGCTTGATGGCTCTTGAATGACTGCTGTGATTTGTAATGGCAACAGAATTAGTTATGAATGGAGCAAAGTAACTTTCAGAGCTCCTCACTGCAGTCACACTTGAAGCCTGAGGACAGGGAGCAAAATCAAACACAATTTCATGAATATCTACAAGGTAATTAGTGCTACAGAGCTTTTGATAGGCTGGAATAGATCAACAGTTTTCCTTCCAGTAAAACAGCTCTCCTCGATGACTCCAAGGAAATAATTTAAATCTCAAAGCATCAAAGGCTCGCTTTCCCCTACTGCCAAGATAAATCACAGATTAAATCTGGAAGTGTGAAAAAGTAGAATCAGGCTGCTATTGTGTGCTTCATTCATAACTCTCTTAATAAAGAGATCTAAATTTGCATATCTCTTTGAGTTAAAGTCATTAGATGAAATCCTGGATCTGTTTGTATTTGCACAGTGAAAAATCCATTTGATGACAATTATGCCAGCTTTCACCCTGTGAAAGTCGATTTTCAAGTACTTCTTTGAAATAAAAGAACTTCCTCCTAGTTAGACTCAGGCATTTTTCAGGTAACTGGGAAGGTTAAGTGGAAGGTTCTACTCAGTTCTTCTCAATAAGTAACACTGAGCTAATCCCAAGGCAAATATGGAACAGAGATTGTTCATTGCTTTGAAGTTTGCTTTTCCACGTGAGGGCCGAAGGATCTCACGTAGATATCTCCAAGGAAATTTTAAGTATTATTAAGTCTAATTACAAGGAGAAAACTAGCAGCATAGAAAGGTGAAGTGTTTCCTGATCATTGATCCTCATTCTCTCCCACTTCATAAGGGAAGGAATTAAAGTTTTACGAGCCTTTAGCCCATGCTGGTGTCAGGCTGATGGGTAAAGAAGCCAACTCATATTTGCACTCACGTTCAAACCAAACCCATCTCTCTAATAAGTGTCTACACTTCTGTTCTGGGCTAGAACTGACCACTGAAGAACCTTCTGGACCTCAAGGCAAGAAAAGCAGCAGACACCATATAGGAAAGTTTGAAACATAGGAAATAAAGAAAAAAAAAAGTGTGAAGGAAACGAGAATGAACTAAAAATGTGGAAGTTAAAAATAATGAGATAAACCTAGACTAAAGCCTATGAGTGCCTCTGGAATCCTGTGATCATGAAGAACATAGCCAAGTTATTGCTTTTTAAGACATCCAGCTCTTCTGCCAGATTTAAGAAGCCAAGTCATGCCTTCATACAAATTACTTTTGCAAGTAAACACAGAAACACCCTCCAGCCTATGGGAGAGGCAGCCAGAGAAGAGAAGACCAGCACAGCAGAGCAGACTTTCCTGAGTTTGCTCATCACTGGCAAACACTGAAAGCTAAAGGTAAAATGAAGGTGTGTGACTGCTTTAGACTATTGCTATGGATGCAGCAACCCCTCATCCTACTTATTGTGTATTTCTCTATGTCCATAAAATATTATATATATATTACATATAATATATACACATTATTATATACACAGTATTTTACACAGAATCCAGTGAACTAACAAGAGAACAGGATCTTAGGATCAGGTATAAACAAATTAGCTCAAGCATTTATTGTGACTCAGCAGTGAAAAAACTTATAGTTAGCATAAAAGTAAACACTGCATAAATATACTTAGTTATAGCTACAGAATTATAAATAAATAAATAATAAAGCTTTTTTTTTTTTCCAGAGTCCTTTAGTTTGTTTTTATTTTCTTCCTCTACACAGATCTTTCCTTCAAAGCTCTGCTGTGCTTGAATTCCTCTGTAGTAGAACTAGATCGGGTGTGTTCAAGGATTAGTTGCAGGTTTGTTTTCATCTATGTCTAAAACCTTGGGGAGAAATGCTGGACTTTGCTGCACGCCTGCAAATCAGCAGAAAAAGTGTTCTGAAGGTTGTCTGCTGAGGGTGGGAAAGCTGGGAAAACAGCCGTTTTCCAAATGCTTTTAACGAGAAGCATTAAAACAGACCTGGGAAAACCTTCCATCCATGATAAGCATAATCCTAAGCTCCAGTCAGTGACCTGTTTTGTACCCAGTGCCTCTCCCGAGCTGAGCAGCTGCCCACTAGATGCCACTGTTTCTGCACACACCAGATCACAGCCCACAAGGAATGAAAGCACCACGGCCCTCTGCCTCCTGCTTGGCTTCTCACTCCTTTTCTAAAAACGTTCAGCTCAATTGATCCAAACCAAAAGTCACCGCTAGCCGAGAAAATAAAGACCTTCAGCAAATGGGTGATTTTTTCCCCCTCTGGGTTGCAGACTGCTCTGGGTGTGGTTGTGCTCCATTATGCCACAGAAAGAAATGGTTGGAAGTTCCTACAAGCACATTGTAGTGGTTTGTGGCTTTTTGCTGCCTGCCATCCACACAGAGATGCTAACACAAGATTTTGTGTGTTTGCAGAAGCTGTTCCCTCTCAGAGTAAATAATGTGATCCCAGTTCAGTTACCCCAAATTAAGCTGCTGACTGATCAGCTGGTAAAAGCATCAGTCTTCAAGGCATGACATTATTTTCCTACATTTATTATCTTTAGCAGCATAGGGAACCTTATGTTAGGTGCTGTACAGAGTGTACTGAAAAGGCAGACTGTGCCCAGAAATGTAGTGTTTCTCTATAAAGAGCAGATAATATATGCTGTAATTTAAATACACAACAAATCATTGAGGAAAGGCAAAGGCTGGAATTTTTGAAAGCATCAACTTCTCCAGCAAGGCCAAAATATTTTATCACAGACAGATAAACAGGACATGAAGCAGTTACACTAATGCCACTAAGTAATTTGGCAGTTCAACTAATTGGCTCTTTCTACCAGACTTACCTTGCAGGAAAACATGCACCAGAATTTCTTATTTACCAAGATTGAAATTTCCAGACAGCTCCCTGAAAGCAAACCAGTCACTTACTTTATTTGAAATTCACTTTCACAACGATGGAGGTAATGGAAAATGCAACACCAAATTTATCAGTTTGCAGTTTCGATGATTCAGTATTTGTCTGCTTCTCAGGAGGGCTGAGCAGGTGAGCACATTCTTCCACTCACACTGATAGGACAGCTGCTCTGGAGCCTTTCTGAAACATGAACATGAAAAAAAATGAAAAAGAGTTACTAAGAAAATGCATATAACCATCTGAAATGATGATATAATGTGTATGGAAATGTCTCCCTGCAGTGCTCCAGGGTTTGTTGGTTTTGTTTTTGTTTGTTTGTTTTTTTTTAACTTTTTCAGTAGTTCCAGCCCTGTTTCAATTGTCAGAATATTGTTTTGAATGAAGATTTCTCTTACTCCCAGTGAATGAATGCATAAATAATTTCTGAAGCAGTGGAGTGAAATTGGATTGATTGAATGTGATCACTGCAGTAGGAACCTACTTTAGATTCTTAGTGAGAACTTATTTTTTAATGACTAAAGAGATCAGAGTGGTTTTTAGAAGGTTATCTGAGCCTTTTATGGTCTACAAAGAGCAGAAAATCTTGTGGGAACTATGTATCTTGAGATTTCTGGTGTGTGATTAGAAATGCTGAGTGATCTGTCTCCTATCTGGCATTTTAATCCTTTTTCAGGTCTGGGGATAGAGATGTGCACTAAAATGAAAAACAGTAAAAAGCAGAAAAGGTTCAATGTACTGAGTTAATAAAACTCTCCTTTTCTACCAAAGCAGCAGGGCCAGCCCAGTGTCAGCCTCAACATGAATCCAAAAGTTTGGAGCACTGTGTTACTCCAAATCTCCAGCTCATCTTCATATTTTGTTTTTTTTCAGTAAAAGATTATCAGTTGCAGTGCATTGCTTTTTTCCACATTTGGGGAGATTTGGGTCTAGAGATTCATTTGGTCCTCTCTCTATATAACACAAGCATCATGCACATACATTTATTAAATTGAGTGAGCCAACCTTAAATACAGGAAATCTTAGACCAAAGTGAGGCAGAACATGGCTTCATTTTGTATTTGTCAGAATAAACAGCAACTGTGGAATGATTTCCAGAAATGAACTTAGCAAAATGCTTCAGATGTTCAGAATGTACCTGGCTTAAAGATTTGCTAAGAACCTTTGGTGTGGCTCTGAATCTGTGCCTGTAGTGTCCAAGAAACTGAGACCAGTCCTCAGAATGCACTGGAACATGTGATCCACAGCACTTCTCCTGTCCAGGTACCATCAGAGCTCAATATTCCATCAGTGCAGGATATACTTCCATCTACTTCTCATACCCTGTACAGGATTGGTTCCAGCATCAGTGATAAATGTCTGTGCTTCTATTACCAAAATATGGTTTACAAGCACACAAGAAATTAGCAGAGCACATTTTTTTTCCCCTGGTGAATACTTTGATCAAAGTTCTGGGAAGAAACCCCACAAACAGTGAAAAAGAAAGAGCAATACTGAGTGGCAGCCCCAGGAAAAGCCACAAAAAGGGTTCTGTGCTCAATCTATTGGTGCCATGGTCCTCACAGGAGCAGCACTGAGCTCTCCTCTGTAGGGAATGGAGCACTCCAGCAAAACAGGGTCAGGCTGTTTCTGGAATCACAGAATAACACTGGTACAATAAATGTAAAGGTCCAATGGAAGATTCTTTAATTTACTGGGAAATGACAAAGCATCTGAGGCCAACCTGTATAAAATGTACTCCTTCATTTCTTAGTTGCCTGCTGCTAACATCCACTCTGGGGCTGCAGATGTAGTTACCATTCATGGACCATCCCAACCCATCAGAGCCCTACTCAGAGCAGGGAGTGTTGATTCCTCACCTTGCTAAAAATGAAACTACAATGACTTAAAAGAGATAAAATGCATCTTTTGCAAATGTTGTGTTCACAAAGCAAATTCTTCCTGGAAGCAACTGACAGGTATGGATCAAGGCTGAGCTGCTACTGGTCACCTCCTAGAGTCCCATGGAGGAACCAAAATGTCATTTTTCACTTAGAAAATGTGGTTCTAGGTCCTCTGGGTACAAAGAAAGGTTTGAAATACAAATTGTGTCCAGAGATTCTCTGCCTTTAGGGAGGGAGCAGTTCCAAGGTGTGTGACAGATCTTGTTCTTCCCAATTCTGACATTTACTGGCCATTCTGAGGTGGGCCAGATTCAAGTCTGAGCAGGGGCCTCCTGGCAGGGTCATAGCTCTGCCTTCCTTCAGCCCTGCCAACCTTACAAATGCATTTATTTGTTTCCCAGTTGTGAAAATCATGATTTTAGGCTCATTTATATGCAAAAGCAAAACAAATCAATAAAGTGGATTTGTGTCTATACTTATTTTTATATGGTATATATTTATGAATATTTTAATGTGCTCCAAATTATGGAAATGTAGCTTAGGTTTCAACAGTGGATGGATCTGAACTGCATTGCAGCATTCCAGCTGCAAAAAATGAAGGTTTTCAGGAACGTTTTCTTCCCAGAGTAATTTATTTTTAAGTCCTCAATACTTGTGTGTGTTTCAGTACATGAAGTTTTGCTAAGATCAAATCTATAGCACCAGATGAAGGTTGGGGGTGAGTTGTTAGTATTTGGTATTTTATGTAAGAGTCATAGCAGAAATAAAGTATCTCCTTCTTCTCCATTTACCATTTGATGTTTTATAGCTGCTCAGGGAAAGAGAGAAAAATGTCTTTATTTCACATCACACAGCTGTTGGGCTGCTTGAGAGCAACAGTTTAAATATTAATATGGCTTTGGGGCTAAAAGCATTTCTTAAGAGACACTTTGATGCAACGTGTTTCAGCCAAGTGAACAATCACAAAAATAGAGTCAAAGACCAAAATCCCTCCAGCTGATAAGAGGCCAATTTATTTATTTATTGGTGTGTGCCTACAGAACTCATTCTGTGTGATTGCACCAGTTACAGCTTTCCACCCCAGACTCAGGAAAGAATTGCTCATGGATATGAGACCACGACCTCTGGAGTCAGACAAGTCTTCCTTTTCTCACCCCAAGTTTTCAGGGTGAATTGGACCTGCCCAGGTCTTCTCCACACCAGCTTTGGTGAGCTGAGGATAATTCTGTGCAGTTAAGGCTGCTTTTATCAGCTGCACAGCCTCCTCAGCAGCTGTGCCCAAGCTGCCCAGGGAGGTTAAAGCTTCCTTACCCACTGCTGCTGCTGTGTCTGAGGGTGATTATGGTGGTTGTCTCATTTAGTTCTGCCCAGCCCCTGAATTCATCATTCCTGCAGCACCTAGGGCTGGCTCACCCCAAAGGAACTCATGGCACCTCATCCACCCAGGAAACAAAGAGGAATTTTCCTCAAACCAACCGGTCTGCAGTGGATTTCAGAGTGCCCTGACCAGAGGGCACTGCTGTAACTCTGGCTGGGATCCACCCCAAGGAGCATGGATGATGAACTGACTGGGCTAACCAAGGGCTGCAGCATCATTCACATCCTGAGCCTGCTGACACATCTTCAGTGTTGCTTAGGAAAGGAAACATCCTGCACACTCTGAAATTCATGGCTTCCAAGGCCTAGGAGGATGCTACTTCCATCAGGTCACTTGTCCATGTATTTCCTGTTTGCCAGGGATGACAAATGTTCAAGCCACCTGGCTAATTTATTCCCAAACTTTAAATTCTGCTCCATGTGCATCAACATGTTTGCTGCTGAATCCACAAGCCACACTCCCACACGAGCAGGTCTGATGGACACACGTGTGCCCAGAATGATTTGCCTGAGCAGAGGAAGAAGTGGATTCCAGCTCTGGGCTGCACACAGTAAATCACTAGCACAGAGAGAGAAGCTCAGGGGCAGGAGAAACACCAAAACGTGCTTTTTTAGAACATAATTCCTTAAATTAAACAAGACAAGAAAATATATGAAATGACAGCAAGGTCACTTTTTCCTTAACTCTTGCGCCAATTTATTGCCACACATGTGTCTCATTTGTTTCCAGCTGTGCTCATCTGCTATCTCTATCCTGCAGGAGATGGATACAGGGTGTTATCAGTGGAGAAGGACTACAAAAGACGCTAAGTTTTTATTACCCTATGCACTTTTTGGTAGCTTCCTTTTGTTTTTGGAATTCAATTACTCAAGTCCCTAGCGTTCCCTCTCAAAACTCAACTCCCGTGGCACACAGAATGCAAATACCTCCCCACACAATGTTGCTGCAAGTTATGCAGACAAACTCTCTAAAGTTGGGCTGCAATGATTGTGTTCACCCCGTGGTGACAGAGCTGACTGGGTGTTGAAAGGATCTGTAGTGGTCACAGAAAATCAGGGAGATCAGCACTTAGCATAACGTTATCACTCAGACATTGTTCCCTTCATTTGCCTCAAGAGCAGAGTTTACTGCCCACAAACCTCACCTCCTGGTCCCTATCGCATGGACAATGCAGCCATTGCCCAAATTGATTGCTATTAGGGTGGGATACTTAGGAACAATAAATACATCACCTTGACCGTCCTCAAATTTTCAGGGTGGAATAATGGACTGCACATGCTCTGAGGAAATCTGTAAATAAAGTAGCTTAAGTCTGCTTAAGAGCTTACACTTCACTCTGTAACTGTGTATTATTATTTACTGAGATCCACACTTTAAATAGAAGCTCACTCTAAAATTGAAGACTTAATGCTTACAAAAATATAAGTTTACCTTAAGAAACTGTGCATTGCTCAGTTAATGGAGTCCCAGCCTCCCCAAACCAAGGAATAAGACAGGCTGCAGGGATGTGGGCATGGAAAATTGCTGCTAATTTTATATAAGGAAAATAGAATCCGCTGTTTTAGAGAGCATATCATAAAGTTTGATGTGCCTGTTTTAAAAGCATTTGGAACAGATATTCCCTCTCTCTCACCAGACAGAAATGTCTTTCCTTCCAGCTTTAATGCCAGCTCCAGAGGGGGAAAAAAATGAATTGAACTTCTTGGCATTTTGGAGCATATTGGGCAAAGCTGGAAGAAGTCTGAGTGGGGAGAAAGCTGATGGGGTATGATGGGAGGGCACTGGGGCTGGGACAGCAGACCTTGGGCTGCTTTGATTGAATCAGGCGAGGCCAGCAGGGACAAACACAGGGCTGGTTTCTGAGAGCAGAGAGCCACGGTCTATGCTCTGTGTGGAAACTGTCCCAGCATTGCTCTTTGATCCTTCAGCTTAATTCAATCCAGGGGTCAATCAGAGCAGAAGGGGGTGTGTGGAGGTGCAGTTGTGCCTGTAGGTTTGGGGGGATGGAGGGGTGGAAGGATGGAGACAATGGGCGATTTGTGCTGCCCTTCCCAGCACGTACCATCCCTGCAGCACCCAGACGAGCTCCCATCTCTGCCAGCCCTTCCCAGGGCCCAGGTCTGACACACAGAGAGCCTTTTTTGTCTTTTTCCCTAAACCCAAGAGTTTATAGAAGCAGATATTTCAGTTATGAGAGCTGATCTTCGGGCTGTCAGATTGCCTTGTGACATTGCAGACTCACAAGGTGTTCACAAGGGGCTGCACACTCCAGTCTCTGATGAAACTGCTTGTTCTGGGCTGCCCAGCACCCCTGTCTGCAGGGCTGTAAGCCAGGCAGCCCATCCCTCAGGCTGTCAGTCAGTCCCCAGCATTGCCATCTCGCCCCAGAAACGTGTCAGCTCCTCTCATGCAGTGATGGCTGCAGCCCTGCCTGGCTTGTGCCACTGGAGAAGTCTGAAACACAGAGCAGATCCGAGCAAGGATCTGTTCAAACTTACACATGAACCCCTAGAAAGTTGCTGCTGCTGCTGCTAACAGCCAAACCAAACCTGCCTATGGGACAGACACTTACTGCAGTGAGACTCTGCCAGACCCAGAGAAGCCCAAGGCAGCACAAAGTGCTTCTTTCTCCCTTGCTCTGAGGAGATCCTGGCCTGTAGTAGGGGTTCCTCAGGGATTATTGTTGGCTGGGTCCTTTCACACTGATCCAGAGCTATTGTCCTGTGCCGACCAAGAAAGATTCTCCCATCTCCTGAGAGGAGAGCAGATGAACCGACAGAGAAGGGGCAGTGGATGCTGATCTGAAGGCACCTCCACTGCCTTTGTCACCTACAGGACATGTCACCCCTCCGCTAAGTCCCAGGTTGAAAGGTCCCTGAGAAATGACCAACAAATAACAGACAGTACAGCAGCCCCTGGCTTAGTCCATATAATGAAAAATGAGAGACCAACACAAGTTCTGTCTAAATGGAAACCTCTTTTTTCTGTCCCTACAATGAGTCTCTCAGGATTACATACAAATGCCAGAAGGCTGTTGCAAAGAAAACCCAGAACAGTGAGTTTGGTGGTCTTTTCTACCTTGTGGAAAACTTTGCACTGTGTTGCAGTGATTCAGTTTGGTACTGCTCTACTGCACAAACGGGGAACAGTGAGATGCGGCTGTTTTAAACAAATTGTGATTTTGGTTGTGTTTCATGTCCTGTGTCCACTTGGTCTCACTGTCAGTGTGTCCTGTGTGCTTTGATACATGGCAGTGATACAGAAATACTGCACTGTGGGATGGGACCTGGCTCCGGGGAGAAGGACATATTCCAGATGTGCAACATATCCAGTGTGCATTCAGTGCACCTCCTGTGACCTGTCTGGAGATGTTACAAATGCAATCAGATTTTGAGATGAAGAAAGAGAAATTAGCTGCCAGAGTAGGGAGGGAAAACAGCAGACCAGGGCAATTCAAAAAATAAGAAATCATTTCAAGGAAGTTACTAAAAAAAAAAAAAAGGTGGTGGGGGGGAGAAAGAGCACATTTCTTCTAAAAATTTGTAAAATGAAAAAGAAGCTAAGAACGTTTCCCTTGTGTTTTGACTAAAACCACAAAGACAATTCTCTGCAGAAAACTCCAGTTTGTTTCATAGAACCGCTTGTTAAATTGTGTATAATTTATCTCAGAGCATAGTTACATAAAGCTTTAAGCCTTACTGCCATTTTCAGTTTTAGCCTCACAGTGCAAGTATTTCAAACCAGTAGCAGAATGGCAGAACTCATGTCAAGTTGACTTTGGAGGTTCCACCTAAAAATAAAACCTTGTTTCAGCACAGTTTTTTCATCCAACACGGGATTTTAATGGCCAGACCCTCATTTGCTGTAAGCTGGACAGATCACTGACTCCATGGACAGATCACTGACTCCACAGAATCACCACACAGCCCCTCCACTGTGCCAGGGGGAAAACTGTGACACACCAGTGTAACAATTCACACCCAAATCCTGCTATTCTTTGGAATGGGCAGGTTTTGGGGGATACAAGTCCCAGACTCTCCCTAGTACAATTAAAACAGTGGCACAGGATGAAGCTTGGGGAGTTTAGGGTGATTTGCACCAGACAGCTGGATTCAGAAGGTGCAACCTGCACTAATTACCACCAGCTTTGTGATAAAACTGAAACGAGGATGGACAAATGCAAAACACTGACCTGGAAGATTTCTGTCTTTCCAGGACGATCCTACATTTCTTCTTGTTCTGTTACTGGGTTTTATGCCTCCCTTTTCCAGCACATTCTGGTGTCAAGCCTTGTGCAAATGTGCCACACACAGGGGCTTTTTCCACCACAGTAAAGAAAAAGCCACAGATGTTACAAAAGTTCCCACTGCGGTGGGTTTGAACCTGCCCAGCCCCAGCAGAGGATCCGGGAATTTCTCTCTTGTGGCAGAGTTTGGCAGTGGGAGTTTCCTCTCTCTTCTCTCACCTTGGCTGCTGGTGTGGCAGGTCCCAGCAGCAGCCTCCCCGTTCCCACACAGACGGGTGGGGACGGGGTGGGCTGGGAAGGGGAGCTGAGGAATTTTGGTTTGGCACCCCTCGCACAGCAAGGCAGCCAGGAGGGGAACGCGGCCGGAGCCAAGCACAATGCATTTCTGGATTGCTGCTTTTGGAAAGGAGGAGACCCAGCAGCCACAACCAAAGCTCTGTTTTGCTCTTGGGACAACTCAAGTGTGTGCTGCCCCTGAGCCCAACAGAACTAGGACAGTATTTCACTGAACTGGGAAATGGTCTTTGGGATGTGTCTCAGAAATGAAATACTCATTGTCTGGATAATTTGGAAAAATACCTTGTTTTTCTTTGGTTGACTGGTCTCTGGAAAAGTTTAGGATGGCATGCACATTGTGGTAAAAGGAAAATAAAAAAGAGAACAACAAGAAATTAGAATTAATTTGACATGCTGGGAGGAGTGCTGCTGGAGGATAGTAGACATTACAAATGGGAAAAAAAAGGCAACACAGATAACTGTGTTTACTGCTAAAGAGATTCCTAGGACAAAAAGGGCTTGCAAACCTCAGTGTCCAGTGGCTACTGAGAAATGGGAAGGTGCATATGAGAAAGGAGAAGAGGAATTGCCAAGAAATGTGAGAAGTTCACAGCCTTGCCTGGATAGAGTCAGTTTTGTTGGTTGGGTGCTGCTGGTCTAATCAGGCCATCATTTGGGCTGCTACTGGAGAAGCAGTTCTTGCATTCCCTGTTCCCCCGTACCCCTGCACACCACACCCCAGCACAAGCATTCACGTACCTCTACTACCCCAAGAAACTTTTTAAAAATAAAATATCCAAGTAATTGGGTTGATGCTCAGCTGGATCCTGCAGCCCAACACGTCGCACAGCCAGGCAGACAGTGGTGCCAGACAGGAGTGGGTGAAAGCAGTGCCTGGGTGCAGGGGGAGAGGGCTGGAACAGCCCCTTTCAGCAGCAGCCACATTTCTGCCAGATTAAAATGACCGTGCAACCATGACCTCTTTGAGCAGCCCCCTTAATTTCATTTTGGGCACGTGAAGAATCAACTTTTACTCCTCTGGAGTTAAGAGCAGCACAAACAGGCTTTTATCATCCAATCGCCTCACATTTGCTGAGCTTGTGATGTGCTCTGCCAGAATTTCTGGGAGGATCTGTGGCAATTACAGGGAAAGCCACCTAGGGACAATATCATTCCAGTGTAGGAAGGCTGGTATGTGTGCAGCTACTTTAGCAGCTCTTTCTGCTGTGAAAGCAAATGAATTAAGGAGCAGACAAGAACTGATAAGTTCTGTGAAGTCAGAGTATAAATCTGACTGCATAAATTAAAAGGACGGGAATGCAATGGATTTTGAATAGGTTCTTTCACATGACAGTGTTCTCCTGGAATCAGAGAGCAGACACTGCAGGAAAAAAAAGCTTTACAGTGCTCTGAAATAAATATTAGTGTTTCTCTTAGCACAGAGGAGTTAAATAAAGTGGCAAATCAAAACATGCATATGTATGCACATACATTAGTTACAGATAGAAAATGAGGACTGCAGTGGAAAGGAGTTGATGTGGAATATTGACTGATCCAGAATATGGACAAATAGAGAATATGGGCAAAATATTGTCTGATACAGAATATGCACAAAGTATTGACTGTGTGTTGCAAGTTCTGTACTCTCCCTAAGGTATCTTCTCTCTGGGTTACAACTGGCAGATACAGGAAGGTCTGAGCCTCCAACAAGGGATTTCATCTTCCCTTAGCAATTCCCTGCACAGAGCTATGGAAAGAGTCACAAAATCGTGGGTGAGTGCCACCCTGAATCAGCTGAGAGCCTGCAGTTCAAGGCCCAAGGGAAGAACTGGGCTCTGCAGCCAATATCACTGCAGAAACCATAGAAGCAGAATAAATCAGAATATGTTGAGGCCCAAGGTCTCCTACAGGGTGTCCAAGAGCAGCATAATGTTATTTTGGGTCACTGCAACAACAGCACCAACTCCAGTGCTGGTGATAGCAATTCCATGTCTGGTCTGCAAGTGATTTATGGCTATTTATGAAATTCCTCTCCATACACAACTATGAAAGTAACCACATCCCAGAGGGTTTATAGTGAGCATTATTTTTTGCCATTTTCATAAAGATTTTATTAGAATTTGAGTAGTTTATCTGCAGGTTCAATGAAAAGAATTAGCTTTTCTAATAATCTGTAATAATTCCTGGGTTTAATTTTGTAGCTGTTAATTTGATATTGAGCAACTGAATACTTTAGGCTTTCAGCTGTATAATTTCAGTGATAACTTATTGGGTTTGTTTTTTCACATTTACTAATTTCAATATATTCATGAAAATTCTGAGCTGTTTTTTCTTCAAAAATTGCATGGACCAAAACCACTGAAAAAATGAGGAAAATTTGGTTTTCTTGTTAAAACTGAATTAATGAAGCATGTTTTCACTGAAGTGGTACCTCTAATTCCCTATAAGCTCAATGTTTATTATTACACTGGGAAAAAAAGGACATTTCTGGTACTAACAGGGTTTGATTACAGACGGTTTTTGCCCAAGAAATTACATGTGGAGCATTACAATATCCTCTGGAAAGCTGTCCTCTCCCAGCTGGCCAGTTCCTCTCTTACTTGCCTGATCCAGAGCCTGCTGAGGTTGATTTCCAGTCCTCTGACTCAGAGCCACTATCCATGTCTCCTGATCTGCTGTGAACTGGGAATTATTTACCCTCAACTCTAATGAAATTTCAGCTGCCCTTGGCTGCTCCAATGGTTGCCTTGTCAGGATGCTTATTTACCCTGCACCAAAACACCACAAGTTGTTTAAAACTGAAAACATTCCAGTGAGGAGTTTCATGCAAAACATTCAGACATCATCAGTGAAAAGAATGATTGAAAAGAAAAACACAAAACCCCGGTGCAGTTTGTGTGTCTCTGCCACTAGAAAGCAGCTCAGTCCTTTCATTCAAACCCAAATATGCAGTTTTCCTAAATACCCTCCCTGATCAGACCACCAAAGCACTTAGCATCTCTCTTTTGCTCACCAAACATTTTTATGATTTTCCACAAGAAATAGCCAGGCCAGATGCTAATAACCACTCACAGAATGGGAGTACATCATGTCTCCAGACATCATGAAAATAAAATAAATCACTGGAGGAACAAAATTTTTTATGGCTTGTTTTTTAAATTATGTTTTGCTATAAGGAAATGATGAATAGAAGCATGCACAAAAGCAAGGAGAAAAAAGCTATTCTTGCTTAGACTTTAGAGCTCTGCTATTATCAGAAAAAAATCATCAGTCTTTGGAAAAGCAGCCAGGAGGTTTAAGAGTACCAGCCACAGTCTTTAGAAACCCTTCCCTTTAAGATGAGAATGTCAACATTAGGGACTGTGTCTATACCAAGAAGTAACATGCACAAATTTAACTATGAGGGCAGTTCATCACTGTGGTCTCTTATCTAGGGATGAACAAGATCCCTGTTCCTTACAGTCTTTAAATCAAGACTTGGTGCATGTCTGGATGTCTCACTGAGATGTAAAGCAGAGACAGGAGCCCCTTTTGGAAATCACTGAGCTCACAGAGCAACAGGAGTCCAGCAGGGAAAAGGCAGAGTACTGCTGGTAGGGCAAATGATCCCGTGCTGAGTGCAGCTGGACTGATCTCTGTCCCCAGCAGCTATTGAAAATTACCCTGAGAATCTTTACTCTTCCCTGTGTAGATACTCAGGTGTGTGTATCTACACCTCAGTGTAGATATAACATGGGTAACTTTCTGTACAAGGTACTAAAGCTCAGATAGAATTTATGGAGAGATCCCTGGATGATGCTCATGGCCTGCCAGACAGCCCCTCTTGAAAGTGTGTGCAGGTAAAATAAACCCATTTTCAGAGATGAGCCCTTTAACAGATCACTCTGCATTATGGATAAAACATTTCTTCCTCTGGGATTGGCTGCCTCTGACCCTCTCTGACCCCCTATTCTCGTCTGTGAGGTTCAGGCTACATGGGGAGTCAAATACTGGGACCTGCTGGTTTGCAATGCTGTCAGCATTCAGCCAGAAGCAGCTTTGGAACCAGTGAGCTGCACTAACACTGGTGTTTGTGCTTTACTGCACTGCCACTCACAACCAGAGCATCCAAGCAGTGCCTGAGGAGATTCTTCCTGCCTGGATTCGCATCCTACACATCAGAACAAATTCCTGTATCAAAATCTGTTTCTGTTGTTAAACTCGGGATATTCCCCCCAGCATTCTCAGCCTCCTAATGCTTGTCCTTGGCTCCCCTTACACACCTACCTGGCAAACATTTCTGGCTCTGCTGTGAGGGACTCAGCCCAAAATCGTGCCTTGCTGGCTCAGCAGCCGTGACTGAGTGGCAACATTTCAATCCCACTTTGTGCCTGGCCACCAGAAAGCCAGGCACACACACACACACTGAAAGGCTGCCCATGCATTACCACAGTGTCTTCTATAAGAAAACATGGATTTCTGCCACCAGACAGACACAGAAACTAGTAAGCTATTCCCTGCATTCTTCTATCCCCCTGGGCACCCTGTGTAAGGGAAGCCATTGATACTTCCCATCAGATAGACACACAGACTAGTAATAAAATACCCATGATTCACTGCATTTTTATTCCTTAGGGTGCCTCTGAAGAGGGAGCTACTGATTTCTTACTTATGTTTAAATGATTTGTGAAGGGGGGGAAAAAAAAATCTATTTTATAGCTTGTGCCTTTAGCCGAAGGGGAAACTGTTTTCTGTGAGGTTTGGTTTGTGGGGTTTTCTGTTGGTTTTCTTTTTTTGGATAGATAGCCTTTCTCTAATTACTTGTTTTTACTCTGGTTGTTTTATAGGAAGCTAAAGTTTTCCTTAATCTTGTAATTTTAATCAGTTAAAAGTTATCTGTTGGGTGAACCATCAAACTGTCCCAGTTTCTGGATTTACTCATTTCAGTGTGAGATTTTCCAGCTTGAAGACCATGACCTTAATGCCTCAGCATTCCTGATACTGTAGCCCCTCTCTAGTACAAGCAATTGTATCCCCAAGGACTGTGTAAAAGGCAAAAAAGGTGAAGAGAAGTGGACATGCCAAGGAGTTTTCCCAAAATCATACAGAAAATGAGGCAGAACCCAAAGCTCTCTGTATTTGGGGTCACCAGACATGCTGCCTGTGAGCCCCTGCCCAGCAGCTGGAGAGAGCAGGCCCTGCACATGTGCATTGTCAGGGGAAGAACAGCCAGGATGTCCTCGACCTCCCAGCCCTAGGGAAGGCCACAGTGCTCCTCCTTGCTCCATGGGATGGGTTTGGACACTGTGGAGCACAGCACAGCATCTGAAATAACAACACAGGTCCCCACATTCAGCGAGCAAGAGGAATCCTGATCCCCAAGACAGGCTGGAGCCACGTAATTTCCTAAGCTGTAGAAAGCAGAACATCCCTTGGAAGTGCCAGGCAGGATCCTTGCCACAGGCTGTGATTTGGTGAGGGATGTGAACACGGCCCTTCTCCACCATTTCCTTCCCCAATTAGTCACACTTAGCCTCGCTCCACTTTCTGCCTCTGGAAGCGCTGCCTCGGGTCAGGGAGAAGGCAAGCACAGCATTTTCTGCAGGCAAGGATCCACAGCTCCAAACCACCTAATAATACCTCTCAGTTCCTCCTGACGTGGGAGTGTCTGCCTTGGAGAGGCCAAGGGTTGGAAGAGAAGGCATTGCCAGGACAAAAGTGCATTGGCAAAGCTCTGTGGAGGCACTCATGTAAATCTTGCCCACGCTGCCCTGGATCCCTCCAGTGCTTTCAGAAGGACTGGGTCTGAGAATCTTTTTTTAAAAGCAAAGAATCAATAAGAGGATTTAAAAAAAAAAAAAAAGTAACTGCTTGGCCTGAAGCTTGTTGCTGCTCAAGGACTTCCCACACTGTGCTAAGTGAGAAGTTTCTCTCTTGCAGTCCAATTCACACCCAAGCTCAGCCTCAGCCACATCTGCTTTGCCAGGGATGCTCCCTGGAAAATGCTTATGTGTGACTGGTGAGCTTCAAACGTTGGTTGGGCCAAATAAGCAGCCTTTAGGGCTGAGCTGGCTGGGAGTTATGCTGACCCTGTGTATTTCTCAGGGAAAGATTGCTAAGGGAGTCCTTCAGGACCTCAAGCTGGGAAATGAAGCTGCTGCTTACAAAGGGAAGTCCTTCTGAACATCAGCAGTGTGTGGCAGCTTGCAGTCCAGCAAGGGGAATGTCTCCACTTGGACCTGTACTTGTGGAACTCATTTTCCATTTCCTGATATCCACAGATGCTACTGCCTCTGCAAAGGTAAAGAGCAGCCCTAAAATCAGCATCCATGTGTGAGGAAGGAGCTTATGGGTACTCAAGGGTTGTTCATGCATTTCTCCCTCACCTGCACAGGCAACAAACATCCAAGCTCCAGTTCTGCTAGTCTGTCTTAAATCCTTAAAAAGACAGAATTAATCCAGAGACTAACTTATAAATCACCTGTGTATTCCTAACCTTTTCCTTTTGTCTCGAAAGTAGGATTTTGTGTTTATTCCTCTGTCTCAGGAGGATGACTTGAATCTCCATCTGAGTTATTTGCACACAGAAAGATCTCAGAGGTCCTGCTTTAGGACTCAAACACACAAGCAGACAAAATAACTTGCCTATTAGGTTTCCTAGTAGAGGTGAAGATACAAACCTGTGGAAGAAGAAATTCACTAGATGAGCTAGAAAATATCTAATATGCACCAGAAATATTTCTTCCATAACAAAATATTGCTTGCCCTTGAGCATCACTGCCAAGAGTTCACTATCATTTAGTGGCAACAGCCTTGTTTGCAGGAGCTATAATCCATTTGTCCTTATGGAAACTGGACATTACAATAAGCAAACTTCTGAAGACGACCTGCAAATTATGAATTCAAGGTAAAGATCTAGAATCCTCCGAGACACACAGACTGCCTGAAGCAGAGGTACAGAAGGAGCTGCTCTGGAATGAGCAGCTAAACACCTCATTAACTGAGATTCATGCCGTTCAGTCTGAGTGACTGAATATTTCCAACACAATTGAAACTGTGGTTCTCTGAATTAATGTTATTTTTAATAAAAGGAGGCGTTAAGTTGCCTTCTTTGGTGAGCAGTGAGGAATGTTTCTAACTTCCCTACCAGACATGGCTGTGTTTGTGTGATATTTGTGAGGCACTTGGAGAAGAAATGTGCTATATAAAATTAAAGATTATGCCAAACCTCAGTGTTGGATTAATATGTCTGTGTGAATTTAGAGGATGAAAAGTCACCTTTCATTTGATGGCAATGTGTCAAATTCCACATTAGTGTAAACTGATGCAGACAGTTATAAAGTTATTCCAGTTGTACTGACAAAGAATCTGACCTCAGTCCGTTTGCTTGAAATGAAGAAATCAGAATCCTGGTCCTGCCAGGAGTTTGTATGAAAACTGATGTCTAGAACCTGGCTCTGCTTTTTGGGCCTTTAAAAAATGCATAGTGATGATCTATTGCTATATACGCAGCAAATGCTGGTAGAGAAGTTTGAAATCAGCAGAAAAGATACTTTATAAATTCTAGAATTTTGAGAGATTTTTTTTTTCACACATTTTGTGGGTTCACCTGAAATTGCAGAGCAAGAGTAAGTTTCAGTTCAAAACTAAGGAATGAATTCTGTGTCCTCCCAAACTCTGTGTATGCCTGCAATGTGCTAAATGGCACTTTGTGGAAACTCTGTGCTGGTGCATGAAATTGGGGTGCTGCAGCCCCATGGATCCTTTGACTCAAAGCACTGAGCAGCAGCAATATCCCAGCCTGATCCCCAGTGCTCCACAGGACACAGCCACAGACTACAGCAAACAGATCTGCAGCACCACTGTCAAAGCAGTTTCAGTATCTCACCGGGAGATTTTTGCTGGCTAAATTAGCAAAATTCAGAGCATACATTAGGTCTGTGACTCTAGTTAATGAGTCCTTTGTTTTATTAGCTGAATTGGTAAGGAGGGTGATTTTCTAATACATCTTTCCCAGCAGAGTAAAATATCCACCAGTGAAAACAGCCATAGGCAATCCATTATTTTTATATTACCCATGTAAGCTGCTCCTTACAAATAATGAACACATAACTAAACGCTGCTCAGAAGAATAAATGACTAACCAGATTTTATCAGTACACAAGCTAAATTCAATGATTTATGAAGAAATCTTGGTCCCGTCTAATGGAATTTTCCCAAAATAAATTCATGTAAACAACTTGCCACAAAGAGGCAGTCAGTGCTGGTTGGTATGTGTAAACAGCTTTAACAGTTGAGAATATAATCTCCTTGACTGCTGGGCAGTCTGTGGAGATTCATGCAGAGTCTCCCTTCAGAAAACCACCTTTGGCTCTGCTCCTCCTGACATCATAATGCCACCCATTTCACTAGTTTTCTGTAGATATTAATATCATCACAGACGGGTAGAATCATTTTGCTTTTCAAAGCCAACACGTGAATTTTTACAGTGCTCATCAGAACGCCAGGATGAGAGTCATAGGTAGAATGAGTGGGAGGAAAAGAGCCCGAAATGAACAAAATCCAACTCCTGAATAAATGTATAACAGTGTATTCAGTTCCAGCAGTGGATTTTCCAACACCTTTTTACATGTTCCTAGAATCCATCTGAAAGTACAGCGGGGATGTATTAATGTGACACAGTCATTCTTAACGTGTTTCCAGGGTAACTCTTATTTACATGGCCTGTAACTGCAAAGTGAAGTCAAATATCTAATAAATTATCTCTCTGATGTTAATTAGGCCTGTTAGGAGGTGCCACTGAGAGCAATGTGTGTAAACTGATCTGTGTGAGTGGCTCAAGCCCATTTGGGCAGGTTCCCAAACAACCTAGACCAGAGTTCTAAAGCGAACTAAGCTCTTTTCAGTTTGCATCATTATCAGAAATATTTCCTTCTCTGCCTTAATTCATCCTCAAGAGCAACACAGAACAGTCAGCAGCAGTTCTAGGAGAATAAGGGCAAGTGGGCAGGCTGGCTGAGCACCAAAACTGCAAAGACAGTTTGCTGTTTCTAGTGGCTATTCATAAATACAGCATATTAACAATTTCATGGGCATGGGAGCTAAGGACAGCATGTTCTACTGCTTGGTGGAAGAAGAAATTCTGCACTGTACACACAGATTTTACAGGCACTAATAAGTACCTTTTTTAGATTTGTAGAACTTTCAAGGCTTTTCACAGTTAATATTTCTACATTAGTCTGATTTTCCAATCTGCCTGCTAGGCAGATGAAGACTGATGGTTTTTAAAAGGGACTAGTGATTTTGCATGGCTGTTCTGGGGTGCCTAACTTGAGCCAGCCCTGAGAACAGCCTGATAGTTTGAGGATTTCCAAAAATCAGTTCCTTTGAGGTGTCTCAGCCTAACACCTCATCAGTCTCCCCTCAACTTTGGTCAGTGACAAAAAACAATCCCCAAATACTCCTTGCTGCTGAAGTCCCTGCTGCAGTTGGACAGGGTGCTTTCTCACAGAGAAGACATGACCTTTAATTTGCAGCCAAATGCTGCTATTCCATAGCTGGTGATTATGAGCTCAGCCTGGAGCTGATGGAAGGGGTTCCTAGGACCTTCATCCTGTAGCTCTCAGTTCAGAGCAGTGTGAATGAGATCAGCATTTACTTCCACTGTCTCAGATATCTGCCAGCTTAACTCTCTGTAACTTGTGAGCTATTTTGGACTACACTTTCTTGACTGTCAAAACTTTTGTTTCAATTTGTTTAAAACAAAAGATTTGTCTTTGGGCAGCTAAATTAAAGGATATTATCCATCCAGGGCTTTTACATTAGAACAGTTTCATTTTGAAATAAGAACAGAATAGTTTANCACTATCTCAGACATCTGCCAGCTTAACTCTCTGTAACTTGTGAGCTATTTTGGATTACACTTTGACTGTCAAAACTTTTGTTTCAATTTTAGGTTAATTTGTTTAAAACAAAAGAATTGTCTTTGGGCAGCTAAATTAAAGGATATTATCCATCCAGGGCTTTTACATTAGAACAGTTTCATTTTGAAATAAGAACAGAATAGTTTAATTCAATCATTGGCACAAAAATAATACCAGTATCAGATAATAGAGACTTCCTAGGAAAGATATACCTGATGTCAGACAGCCTCCTAAGCAGGCTGGCAGCCAGTTCTAATGGAAAACAGTCTGTGGAGAATTCCCAGCATATTATATTCCCAGGCTTTTTGGGAAGCTATTTTCTGGCTAATCAAAAAACCAGAAGCTATGTCTTCAGCAGATATAGAATAACATCCTTGCTGAAATACAGCAGCTCAAGATCTGGCCCCAGAATGAATTTGAGATGTTTAGCTACACTTGTAGCCCAGTCTTTTTTACCCACCTAGCCCTAATTAGGTGTGACAGCACTCCAAGCTGGGGTGCTCAGGGCAGCAGGAATGAAGTGGGACATCAAACCAGAGCAGAATGATGGTGATTTACAAGGACTTGGCAGAAATGATCTCACACGAATAAGGCACCAGGGAAGTCACAGGTGTGTGCCTCTTCCACATCCATGTGCATGTACCTGCTGGCCAGCTGCCATCCTATGGCTCCTATGGTATGGATCACCCAGCCCTGAGCTGCAGGGAACCCATGGGAGCACTGCAGACAGGTTAAAGCATTCCACACAAACATGGATTAATCTACAAAAGAAGCTAATGAAGCATGAGCTGTGAGTGGTATTTATGCAGCATCTGGGCTATGCAGCTAAAGCTGTGATAGCTTGTCCCCCTCCTCAGGATACTCTTTTCCTACTCTCCTCTTCACAGAACACGAGTTGAGGTCACCTAGCTGGAGTGCTGTTGATAACTGCTGGGGATGTGCAGTAGCTGAGTGTACCCATTTCAAGTCTCTGATGGCCTATTTACCAATCATAACATAATCCTGGAAGATGGAATCTATAACTAATTTAATACATTCGCTATATGCAGAAATATCACCAGTCTGTGAATCCCATGGGATTCAGCTTGAACAAGAAATGGCTTTTCAGTGTTGGACAGCATTTGGTCACTGCATTCCTGCAAAGGAAAGCAGGATGTTTTCCTGCTTTTCCTCCTGCTTTCACTTGCTCTGTCAATCTAGACAAATTGTTTAATCTCTTTACACCTTATTCTGGTAATCTGTAAAGTAGATATTCTGAAGTGTAATTACTATTTGTGAGCACACAGGAACTTGAAATAAAGAGTGACATGGAAACAAAGTATTGTAGCCTGTTCCTTTGAAACTTTGGTGCTCTTCATTAGCCATCAAGCATCCAATTCTCCTTTTAATTACTTCCACCTTATATCACTACAAGTCTCCAAAGTAATTATTTACATTGTTGTAATAGAACAGATTCAGGTTGAGGTATCCTCATTTCAGAACCAAGTAAAGATCTTTGAGGATAGTTCAATTTTAGCTTAAACACCCAGGGTGTTTCCTTGGCTGGTTATTCCACACTCCCACCCCTTTTTCCTTCCTCCCAAGATATTGCTCTGCTCCCTTTTTCATCCAGATTGTTGCAGCACTTCACCTTCCTATAGTACACATCACATAGTCTGAGTTTATAACACTTGCAAAAGATCAGTAACATTTCTCACATCTGGAAGGGGTCAGTAACAGGGACACAGTTGTCAGCAAAGCACAGACTTAAATATTGCATAGTATGGTTTATGTCAGATAGTCTAAAAGTTTGAAGTATAATTCCAATATTCATCTGTAAATTGGATCCTTGCAATCTGCATTCCACAGTGGGAGAGATCTTCATGATGATTAACACCTCCCTTGGGCAAGTTGAAATTTTTGATTTTCTACTCAACCACCATTCAGATGTGCCTGGCATTTAGGTCCCCAGCTCTCCAAGATCTTGACATCTCAGTCAAAAGATCATCAGTATAAGCATGAGGGGCACCTCCACATCCTTCACTGCAGTCAGCTTGAAAACCTGCCAGTCCTTGGCCACCAGTGTCCCTTGCCACAGTGCATGGGTAACTTCCACAGTGAAACTACTTCTCCCTAGAACACAAATACCTTAATTCTTGCTCTTTCCATCATAACTTGGCCTGCAGCTATGAGTAGACTCATGAGCAGCAATACAGAACTCTTTGAGGAGAAATCCTCCGGTGCACCCTCCCTGTCTCAGGAGCCCCACTGGCTGCTGAACAGGCTGCAGAACTTGCCCTGTGGCTGTTATTCTGGAACAAGCTGACAGCTCCATGCAGCTCACTGCTTGGTGTGTTAGCCCGATTATGTTTGACAAGTGAGGTCAACAGGATCACTGGAAATGTCCCATTGCTGATCTTCTGAGGATCCTCAGAGTTCTCTCTGACAGCTGCTAAAGTGCCTGCCACAGATGCCATAACCAGACAGGAAAGAAATGCCTTTCCAAAAATGTGGTTCCTGGGACTGTTACTTTGTGTAATTGTTCCTTACAAATGCACATGAACTGTCTAATTATTGAGATGGCATGAAAAACTAGCAATAACTACAAACTTACAAACCTTGACTCTTTCTGGGCTAGTGAGATCACAGCTGCTGTGTTTTAGTTGGAAATACGCTAACATCACTGAAAAGGGGGAAAACGGGTCAAAAAAGGGATGATTAATAGGAAATGGGAAGAATTTATTGCCATACCCATGCTATTGTATTAAGGAAATTTAGGTCAAATCCTAAGACACTGAAGATGCTTAAATTTCATTTCAACTCAGCTAATAGAGAAGCCACCAGGGCCCCCAGAATAATGAGGTTATTTTGAAAGTTTGAAAGTGTAACACAGAACTCATTGGATTTTTTTCACAGAACTCATTCCCCTTTTTATATTATTCCTTTTTTTTTTTTTTTTTTTTTTTTTTGTTTTGTTTTGTTTTGTTCTATCTGCCTCCAGATATTTAAATCTTCACAGAGTGTTTGGGCCACATTATCAAGCTTTTTCCCCACAAGTAAAAAGCTTTTTGGAAATGAAAGCTGAGATTTTTATGCATCTGTGTGAGACAGGACTCGGGGCTCTAAGAAATGCAACAACACCACAAGACACCCCAGCACTGTATTGATTTCAGCGGAGTGATGGCGATTTACACCAGGCAGACAGCGGTCCCCGCTTTGTCCGTGAAGGTGTGAATTTGTTCTGCTCTGCAGTTGTGTGCAGCAGCCACCCTCACAGATGTGCTCGCAGCTGTTGGGGCACAGTGCAATGACACTCACTCTCCCGATGGCCCCGGGCCCTCGCTGCCCCCCTGAGCCTTGGCCACCCCTCCTGTGCCAGCCCTCTCCCCACACCAGGGCAAGGCTGCAGAGCACCAGAGACGCTCCAGCGCTCGGGAATTACCCGGGAATCCTCCACCCCCGGAGCTCTCGGGGATGCCCGAGGCAGAGGCTGCTGTGGCTGCTCCTCAGAGCGCAGCCTGGCACATCCTCCCGGCAAGGACAAGCCGGGAATTGTCTCCTCCGAAGCCCGCAAGCTGCCGGGGCCAGGGCAGCCCGGCGGCTCCGCCGACCACCGAGCGTCGCTGTCAGCCAAACTTTGGAGCCGGGCGCTCCCCTCCCGGCACAGCGCCCTGCGAAACGGAACAAAATCAAATCAAATTATCCGGTAGCATCTCTTTCTCCCTCCTTTAAAGTGCTCAGCGTCGCCCAGTCCTCTCCTCCTCTTTTCTCCTGGGAATCAGGATTCCTAAACTCTGCTTGGAACCGAATTTTGGAACCAGATTTTTTTGGCAGAGCAAAGGGACTCAAATGAGAGCTAAATTAAATCTTTTCAAAACGTCCCAAGCCAGCCGGGTAGCAGACAAGAGGCACATTCCAGGACTGTGTGGGAGATCTGAGTGCAGACAGCAAAGGCAAAGGTGATGCTTTTGCAGGGATGCCAACCCGTCTGTGCTGGCCCCGGTGTCGCCAAACCAGGGCCAGTGCTACTGTCCCCACAGAAATAAAAACCCCTCCCAGAGATTCTCCTGGCCAGGCTGAACATTTGTTGTTAATTCCAAAGAGGACAGCCAGCAGTGGAGCACCACGCTGGGATGATGGTGAGGATTTACAGAAGTTTAGCAGAGAGGAGGGTGAGTGCAGGCAGGAGTAGCTCTGGGCAAGGCTTCAGTCTGGCTTTGGGGGTAACAAGGCCACAAAGGAGAACCCAGGAGAATGAGACACCCTTAATCCCCTTAGATTTTCTGTTCATGTCTGCTACAGAGTGAACAGAAGGCAATAGGAAGGTTTCCTGTTGGCTTTATCGACAGTGACAGTCACTCAGTGTTTCTTTCCTTGTCCTTCTGAAGCAGCTTTGAAGTACTCAAGAGAAGCACATCCAGCAGAACAGGGATGGGCAGAGGAAACTGTATAAAATCCTCCTTCTAGCACCATGCTGACCTCCTGCTAGGAATGCTTGGAAAACCTCAGTTTTGAGGAATTCTGCATTTTGTCACAATTTCATAACAGTAGGACATTTCTTTGGAAAAACTAGAAAGACTGACTTTTCTAAGCTTTAAACCAAGATTTTCCCCAAGATAAGGGAAATGAACTTATTGAAACAATTTTTTACCCCCATCATTTTGTATAAACTGTTTCATTTAAGTTTTTTCAACAGCAAAATGAAAATATTTAATCCAAGAAAGATCTGGTTTCGTTGTGCACAGGCCACAGACACTTAACATGAGGTACATCTGGGTGTACTAAAGGAGCTGGTCTGAGCAGTTTCCATTTTCTAGGTGTTTTTCTATGAACATTGAGGGAAAACCACCATTACTGGTCTCTAAAACAGGCCAGACAAGCATCTGATTAGAAGGGATTTAGGTGGAGTTCATTTTGTTTAGAGCAAGCAGAGGGACTGAACCAGACTCTTTAGGTCTATGATTCTATGGCAACACCACAATCTCTGCAAAACTGTATGGTTTGTTCCCAGAACCATAAATCTAGCCTGGCATCACTGGAAACTCAGTGTTGGAAAGCTGAGTTTAATTTCAGATTTATTGCAGTAATCAAAACTGAACAAAATCAGCCCAGGACCAAGCCTCCTACCTGAACCTGTGACTTGTGGAATGAAAGTTACTTGAATTTTCTGGTACTTACAAATTCCTGCTGGATCAGAAATGTCACAATCATTTTATGTCTTGGCTTTCAGTAGAGTTGCAGTCAGAGTGGTTGCCCCAGGCAAACAAAATAAACCCTGGTGTCTCAGTCTATTGGTGGCTGATGAAGGCACAGTGGACTATACTAATTTTTTAAAAATTATATACTCTCCTCGTGCAAATGAAAAATTGCAATGTCAGGCAGTGACTGAGCCATCCCCTCTATCTACATTAATTCCTACTCCATTGTTCATTGTTTTCCTGGGTGGTCCCTACCAAAGTCAGGGAGGGGAAATGCAGATGGAATGGAATGACTGACCAGCAGTCCTATGGAACTGTTGTCCATCATTTGTAGGGACAGCATTCTCTTGAGCAGCAAGCCCTTGGATGAACAAAAATGGATTTACTTATGTTGCCCAAAATCACTGATCTATCTGCAACTGATATCTCAATCAAGTCCACAAACCACCACTGAAATTTTTACTTTTTACTGTTGGGGCACCCAAACACTAAAAAGACACTGGATCCTCAGTCAGCAAGTCCCAGAACATTGGCCAGTCAAAACTGACACATCACTGTTCTGTTGTAAGGCCACTCAAATTTTTAAATTACATTTTAAAATCTGGATATTTGAATTTCACTGCACTTAGAGTAGAAGACTGAACCATTTGCTGCAAAATACATCCAAAGAGTTTTTACCTTTCACTGAAAAACTACTGGCCAACCTCTTAGCAAGATAAGGATCTAATTATATACTTTTAAAGTGACATTTAGAGGCCTCAGTGCTTTTCATATTTGATCTCAGATCTTAGAACTGGCATCTGTTTCTCCTTTTAGTAAAGGAATGGAAAGACTATTTACATATTCTTAGGAGTCTATCTCCAATTAAATCTTTTTCAGAAGTGCACTCTCAACATTTCATATTGGGTTTCTTGGCAGACAACTATCTTTTTCTTTAAGAGATTTATTTATTCAGTTGGATAGTTTTTTCATCCTTTGCCTGGGCACCAGTCTTTGGCCTCACCATCCTATAATTAGAAAAATGACCCTATGTAGAAGTTTTACAGCTCCACTCCAAAACATTGTCTTCCTTGTCCTTATTTTTAATCCACCTTTTTACTGATGTGGCTTCATCTAGTAACTGCCTTTCTCCTGCAACCTGCAGCAGAGTAAATTCAAGCAGGCAACTTAGAAACTTGTTACCAAAGACCAGCAACCAAACCAAGAAATCTTTGAAGAGTAACAAAATACTTCTAGATTCAATAAGAAGAGGTGGGTGGGGAAGACAAGAGAAACACAGGGAAAACACAGACTCTGATGTATTTCATAAACAATTCCTTCTGTAAAAATTGCTCCTATCCCAAACCATAGGCAGAAGTCCCTGTTATAGTTTCCCTAAGTGGTCTATATACATTTGCTATTTAGTTTTTGGGTAATGAAGGTGTCTGCCCAGGAGTCTCAGCACAGACTGGAAAAGCTGAAATCAGCCCCCCAGCATTTGAACCCTGCTCCCAGGGCAGAGGAGCAGAGCTGTGTCCTTGCCCTCTCTGGGTGTCTGACAATGGGTGTCTTTTGCAACGTGCCTGGAAAGTCACCAAATGTGGGCTCCTTTGGATTGGGGTGGAAAGCAGATTCCAGAATATTTCCAACACCTTATAAAAACACCCTGTCAGCATCCTGTGTGTCATGGGCAGGGTGTGTCCCCCCAGCACTGCTGTGACACCAGCAGGGCTCACTGGACACATCCTCAGTGGCACCACTGTGAATCTCATTAACCTCCCAGGTACTCTTCTGCTCCCCACTGCAATTCAGTTCACCAGAAAGAGATATTCAGGATTTAGGATGCAAATACAAGAATTATAAATAGAAGGAGATTTGGCCTGTTAGATCGAAATGGTATTTCCTTTACTTGTTATAATAAAAGATTAAATCTAAGCCTAGTATAAGTAAACCTTAACTGGTAACTAGTGCAGTTATCTAAGGAACACACAAGTGATACCATCTGCACTTTCTGACAGAGAAATAGGTGGCCTGCAAGATTCTTCAGGAGCATTTGTGGGCCCAGGTTCAGGTGTGCATCCTACACAGCTGTGCCCACACTGGGGCCTCCAGAGCTGCAGAGAAACCTCTCCAAGGCTGCACCAGGGGCACAGGAGTCAGTTGTGTTCCCTGTTCCTGGTATAGCTTGAACATCTCATCTGCATTTTACTCAGCTTTTGCTCTGTATCATTCTCTTTAGGAACCTCTTGTGGCTCAGAGTACAGTAAAACAACCACATTAGTCCTAAGTTAGACAAAGTGGCTGCTTCCAGCCACTCCCCAGCTCCCTCTCCATGCAAGCAAGGCAATCTTTGGGGTGATCAAGGACAATCCAGACCAACAAAATCAACTTAAGCAAGACATTTATCTGGGAAAATCACATGAAGGCCTTATAAACAAAATATTAATTTGCTCCAGTTTGTAATTTGTTTTGAATAATCTGTGATCCCTGTGAAGCACTTGGAAACTCTTGTGTGATAAAGCACATGGATGGGCTGCCCAGAGGCAGGAGGCCTGGAAACTGAGAACTCTGAGCCACCAGTGCTGTAACTCCTCTTCCTTCCATCAGTGTCAGTCCAGAATAACTCCACAGCCTTCAGGGAAATTTCTTCTGCGTGAGGAGCCAAATGAGACTCCGGTCTCCAGCATGAGATGGAAAGATGGACGCTGTAATTCCATCCGAGGGACGGGGTGTGGTTTGCAGACATCAATAAGTCACAGCACATCCCCTCTTGTGGTTCCTGATGTCACTGGAATGACTCAATAGAATTACAGCCTTATGTCGAGCTGGGTGTATATTATTCTACCGAAATTAAAGCTTTTGAAATGGGAGCTTATTGTTTTTAATAACTTCAGTTATATAATTCCTTTCTCATGTTGGTGCTTCAATAAACATTTCTTACGTTCAATTTTACTCCAGATCCATCCTTGCCAGTTTTAGGCTCAGAACTGATATATTGGAATAATCCTCTTCGTTTTAAGTCCCACAGACACTTTGCTGTTCACATGATGTCACTCTGTGTATATTCCTTCATTTACTACTGGTGAGTCATTATTATCGTAGCTAATAGAGAGAGGATTATCTCTTTATTAAATCAAAGGCATGGCATTTTGTTAGTTGTGCTTTGCCTCCTTGATTTTTAACCCTTTAAATTACATGTGTCAGGACTTTCAGCACTGGCTGTTGTTGGTGAGAGACAGAGAGATTCTGCTAGAGAGTCACCACAAAGAGCTCAGGGAAATCAGGACTGTTAATTCCTCACCAGAGATCATACAGGAGGACCACGACAGAGCTAGTCAGAGCCAAAACAGTGTAAGAGTCTTTGAGAGCCTGGATATTGGTGTCTCACCTATTTTATTTCACAAATTAAAGTGCCACCTTTTTTTATTCAAAGAAGAAAATTGATCTCTACCCCAACATTAGTGCTTATAATCGCAGCTCTGACTACAATATATTGCAAAGACAGTAGCAGCAGCCATGAGGTATTTATACAAATTAAAGGATCACTACTGTGAGAAAAGGCCTGTAGGAAACAGGGCTACCTTCCTGGGAAGATGTGACTCTGTAGTTTAGAAAGGCAAAGATTTATCAAAATATTTTCTGGGCAACTGATCTCATGTAATACAAGCTTTTTCAGAGGCTGCAGAGCTATGAAAAATTAAAAGATCAGCTAGAGAAATCAATGTCTGCATTTACTGCACAAACTATTCAGAAACCAGCATTTCTTCTAATAGGAAATTTCAGCATTTAGAATTTGTTTTCATTCTCAATTGAAATTTCAAATTTCCCACCCAACACAACATTTCTAAGACTTTTCAAGTTTCAGAATTAGCTAAACCTTTTTATTACAATCATGTAGAAACAAAGAAATCTACTAATGCAACTTTATGGTATTAATACCTATCTTTGTAACTTCAGTATAAAAATGAAAATCTAGACATTAATTAAAATTATGGAGTCAAACCAAAATACTTCAGCTTCATAAGATTCCTCTCAAAAAAACCAAGGTGCTTCTTTTTAACTTTCCTGTGGAACATTTTCCCAAAACTGATACCCTCCCTGGAGAAACATTTCAATTTTCATGAAACTGCATTTATCAATAGAAAACTGCTCTGTCAAAAAGAATTTCAAAGAGCTTCATTTAATATAAACAGTGATCATTGCTGCAATAGAAACAAAAGCTGCCCATTTGCATTATGGCATGAAGAATGATTCCAGAAACAGCTTCTAGGCCTGTGATATCTCTCTCAGCAAAGTCTCCATGAGGGGCTGGTAAGAAAGGCCTTAAGAGCCTCTCATCAATCCTGGCTTTCTCTGCTTTAGGGCAGGAGATGCCAAGCCAGCCACCAACTCAGAGGAAACAGCAGCAGCAGGTAGAGTGTACAAGAGTGAATGAAACCTTCCCAGCGTGTTTCCTCCTCTTATCTCCCCTGTCAGCCTTTATCAGACAGCAGATTATAGTAAAGAACACAAGGCTGAAACACAATTATCCACGGACATGCTGGAGGACTCACAAATCTGCTAGTGTTACTAACAAGCCAAGTCCCCCATTGCAGAACACATCAGCACTCCAGACAGAGGCTTAACTGTTAATGAAACCTAAATCTCAGTGTCAGAGATAAATTTCAAGGTTCTTGTGGCTTAACCCGGGAGGCCAAGACATCACAGAAACTTTTAAGAATTACCTAAAGAACAAGCAGTGTTGGTAAGTCACCATAATTAAATTTCAGCTGATTTCACATCTGAAGGCTCTAAGCAGCAAGACATTGTCATTGAAATGACATCTTTTGTTGCTGCTTGTCACAATCCACCATTAAAATACTGCAACAGTGGGATCAGGACTAGGATATCAATGCCTTTCACAAGAAGGAATATGCTTCTGGATTCACAGTCCTAACACAGCAACTAGGGTTAATCTGGTGCTGAGAAAGTCAACAGCTTTACAGACACGGGTCCTTCATACAACACCACTCATGTAACCAGAAGCACAGAAATCCATTGCAAAGTTCTGCTATTATAGTATTCATTACTGTTAATGATGCTATTTGGAAGGAGATGCTTATCTTGGATTAAGAATGCCCTTTTGCTTCAAATAAGTATGTCCCATTTTCAAAGGAGCATAAGCTAAATGGGGAAAGAGTGGGGGAAATAAGGAATTCTTATTCCAAAATAATGATCCAGGCATAGATCTAAATGGGATAACTACAGTGGTACAGACAAGCTTTAAGACAAGCACAGACAAGATTTATGAAACACCTTGGGCACAGGCCACAAAATACCTTGAGGATTAGGGTCCAGACCTTGAACTTGATTCAATCTTCTTGGAAAGGACAATTTGGAATTCTCATTGTAGCAGCTACTGAGGAAGTACATTAGAGACAATGCTGTCAACAACAAAATCTCTGTTCTTCAGCACTCCAGATGTACAACAGGGATACTCAGTGGGGATAATACACATTGTACATCTCACCACGTGTTACAAAAGTTCTTTGTCAATAGTTTATATTTAGATTGGAAATATATAAAAGATTAATAAGAAACACTGTATTACAGAACCACTTACAAAGAGAGCTTGATAGAAATATGACAGTAAACTAAAAGATGCTTTGTTTTCATTGACAAATCAACTGCACTGCACTGAAAGAACATCACACAATCACGGAGGTTGTGTTTACCAATCATGAGGAGCTGTTTTCCCCAATCTCCTTATTTTATACATAAAGATTTGTATGGATGACTACAAAATGTACTAAAACACAAGCTTCCACTGACCCAAGCTGCTCCCCACTAGAGGGGAGAGAAGAGCAGTTGCTTTGGCTAAATGCATGAAACATAACAAAATCAAAACCACAGTCAGGAGAGTAACATACAATTCTAAATGAAACTTGAAAACTTGAGAAGTCATTTAAGGGAACCACATTAAATGCTAAATGTTTAATGGGACCCATGTGTCTCAGGCAGAGAAAGAGAGTGAGAGAAATGTAACAGAGGAAATCAAGGAGACAATATGTCTGTGCGACTTGTTCTAATTAGGGGCACAGTGCTGGTGAGGATCATTCATTATAATTTAGTTAAATCTTTAGCATGGCAAAGGCACCTCTGTGAAACTGCCACAAGTGGTGTAAAGCCAAAGACCCCCAGCCATAAAGCGAGTTAGGGCCCATGGAAGAGAGGTTAATTTCAGTAATTTGTGACTGCTAAAGGCAGTCCATCCCAGGAATACCAGCACTCCTCTCGTGCTGCAGCTTGCAGATGTCTGCAGATTTGGCTGTGGGGGTGGTACTGGGGAGGGCAGTGGCGCGTTGTCTCCAACTCGTCTGTCGCTGAACTGAGTGGATCTGTTTCTTTTAGCAGGGGTGGGAAAGGAGTTCAAAGAAAGAATCAAAACAATCCATCCATCCAAGCTTTGGAATATCTGGACTGAGCCCAAATATCACCAAGCACTTCCCAATCTCTGCTTTGAAACAGGAGAACGGACGATGAATTGCAGCAGTTTGGGATGATTTACACACACACAGCATGTGTAACACTGCAGTGTTATTTTAAAACTCACAAAGCATCACAAGAGTGAGCTGGGGTCAGGTTCAGGTTTGTGACACCAGCTTGGCTTGTGGCACACCCGAACAGCAGAACCAGCTTCAGATGTGCTTCCCCACAGCAAATCAGGGGCACAAGGGACCTAATTCACATTGCATTTGCTATTGTGTATTTTAGGAGTAATTCTATTTAAATGTGGGTCAGATTCTTAGCTGGTGTAAAGCAGCTGAGCTGCCTGCATTCCACTGCAGATAAACTAATTCACACCAGCTGAAGGCTGGGCCAGTGGAATTACATTGCTGTAAATCCAGCGCCAGATCAGAACGGTGTTAACCTGTGTTAGCACTGGTGGAACTGAGAACAGAATTTAACCCACAACATTTTGACACCATTCCAAATATTTGTAAAACCTACAATAATTTTAAGTGTAAATGTGCCAAATTCACCCTGATGTCATTCAGAGTCCAAAAAAACTACACCCTAGGGATAAATTTGGCTCTGCATATTTAATCTGAGTACACGGCATCATCCCAGCAAGGAAAGCAAACGAGCAATAAACATAAGTTTGCTATTAAATGTTGTCTTCTTGCTCCTCAGTTTCCTAGTACATTTTGGTTTTGGAGCTTATTTAAACGAGCAGTTTATGGTTTGATCAAGTCCTAAACAGGAAACCTAAAGGGTTTGTAAAACATTGAGTGTTCTAATTACAACTGACCTAAAAACCCCTGCATTGTGGCAATCTTCATTTCTATTATACCTGCTGTTCCTGTGATGGGATTGTTTTCTAGTGGTTAACACAGACATCAGGGAGTCGGGATTCTTGAGGTCTAGGGCTCAGCTTTGCCATGGACTTGTTGTGTGGGCTTGGGGGAATTATTTAAGTTCTCTGTGCTTGAGTTCACTTATATGGTGTGGGACAATTAATGATCACCAAAGGGCTCTGGGTTCCTCAGATGGAAACAGAAGGGGCAGTGTTCAGAAGTATGATAGGAATGCCCTCCCCTTTTCTATGTGATATTATGGTAACACACTAATCAAATTACACCATAAAATAGCCATAATAAACATTACAGTACCATAAAAATAACAATACTAGTACTAAGACAGAAAGATAATAATACAGAGTTATTTATAAAGCTGCTCATTAGCACGTTGCCAGGCACCTCATACACAAATCAGAGTGCATCTCCAACCAAAAGTGCTTGGAATACTGGTGGAAGTCCACTGAATTCCAGAGAGACCATGCCCAGGCCATGCCAATCGACGTGGCACTGCTCAAATTACAGGGAATTTTAGCAGTTTTCACCCGAGAAAGTCCTGGCCACTTACACAACTGCTTTTTAGACCTCATTATGATAAAGTATGCTGGGAGGAAAAAAAGGGAAATTGAAAGCCTAGATGAATTGCCTTTTCCTGACTCCAGAGCTCAAACCACCACAAAACTTCTGAAGCAATATTCTGGGGAAGTGCTCCTCATTGCCCTCTCCCTCAAATATATTGGACATAATTTTCCTTCCATTTTTGCTGGTGTGAGGCGTCAAGACTCATTTTATCAGGAATTGAAGAAATCACATGTCAAAGAATGGGAACAATCCAGGTCTCCAATTCCCAATTTAGTTTTTTTTTTCCCCAGTTCCTCCCAGTATAGGAGTTTCCAGCTCAAGCTGGCAGAAGGTGCCCAGCAAAAGGAGCACAGGACAGAGTCCCCATGCCAGGGGGAACTGGGTGCACAGTAACAGGACTGAAGAGCCAGGCCTCACGTTGCATCTGCCAGTGACTTAATACAGGCTCTTGGACAAGGCACAGGACAGGCTATTTTAAACCAGCTCTGTGTCTGTGTGCCTTTGAAAGAGGGATTATGAGCACTAATGTTCACAGAGTATTTCAGCAATGGATCCCAGGACATAATGTGTGACTTTCCATTAACAGCCACCAACTCACCACTCACTCCACACTGCTGTGGCTCTAGGTGCCTGTGTTTCCTCAGTTTCTGGAGAAACCTTATGCTTCTTGGCTGATGATATTAATTTTTAGCAATTAACAAAAGGAATGGTATAGGCTTTTCCAGGAATTATTACATAATGTATAGGATACATGTTACACTGCCTAAGCATCACAAAAGTGGATGGTTAGATACCAATCTCAGATTCATCTACAGGTATATCTAGACCAAGATGTTCACCTGCTGTCTGAGTCACAAAATAGAAAAATTTGAACTGGAAATTACTGAATTGGAACTGACTTGATAACAAATGTGATTTCAGTGCCACAAAATCTCACAAACCTCTCCCATGAGGGGCAAAGTAGGTGGCATCCACATGAATGCTGCAATTCAAAACAGCATAAACACCAGGAACTAGGAGGAGTCAATTTATCTGGCTACTTCTTAACAGAGTACAAGGAGGACATAAAAACTGAATTACTAAAAGCTCCCTTTCCCACATGAACAGAATATGCATTTAAAAAGTATAAAAGTTGGTTCACTGGGTAGCAGATCACTGTTTCAAGAAGTGAGTTTAATTTTTAGGTTTCCTGTCAGGCTACTCCATAAGTAGCTTCTGTCTCTATGTCTCCAAATCTCCCACTGATACAGATTTAATTCTGAACATTCCAACTGCCTATGTTTCAGACAGAGGAGGAAAAGAATAGGATTAGCATTAGTTGACCACTCTTTCTATCTCCCCACTATGAAGAAAAAAAGAATTGTGCAGTAGAAGAGCCAGATGAATGCTCCCATGTGTTTGAAACAACTGGGCTGGCTGCTCCACAAGGAAGATGGGGCTGTGACCTCACCAGGCACTGCCCTTGTCCTGCCTGGGCAAGGAGAGCAGGGCAGGCCCCAGGCAGCACCAGCCTCAGCCAAGCATCCACAGCAGGGAAGCCCTTGGAGGTGAGGTTGAGTTGAGAAGTGACTTCAGGATCAGCTCTGGTGACAGCAACCAGGGCCAGGCACGGTCCTGTCCATGGCAATAAATCCACACCAAGCAGAGAAAACAGACTGCAAGGCAAGGGCACAGTGTGGGAACCACAGCCAAAGAGAGCCACACCAGAGCTGCAAAGAGGCACCTCAACAGCTTTGACCAAACAAGAGCTGAGGACCCAGAGCTGAGCTTAAATAGAGCTCATGGACCCATGGGTGTGGTGTGGGAGGGCCACAGGTGAAGGGCAGTGAAGGCCATTAGTGCCCACAGGGCCCTAAACCAAGAAACTGCTGTCATTTTTTTGCTGGGGGAAGAAACAGAAATTGGAGCTCAAAGAAAAACAAGATTAGAAGTTTTGTGTTGGGAAAAAGAAGTATGGTTTTTAAATCCCCTTAAAATTTAGAATATTCAGTGATAATTTTCAACTCTGTAAGTGGCTGAGGAACAGCAAAAAAAATATCTCGAGTTGTTAATCAAAAACTTCCTGGTATTAAAGTTGTAAAGACTCCATAACCAATTATTCTGAATTAAATATAAATCACTAACATCCCTGAAACTGTATTTTTGAAACAATCTCTTTCTGAAGTGGGAAAGGAGAAGAATTGTACTGGCTCCTGTGATAAAAGGCTTGCTTTGGTAAGTGGCCTCTGAACTCAGTGTGGGGCTTCTTGTGTAGCTCCTGCGAGACTGGGAGTTGTTCTGAACTTATAGTTCAGTTCCTCAACCTGGTTCCTCAAGAAACTGGCTCAGAATAAGAGAAAAACATCAAGGGAAGGAATAACAAGTCCCAAAAGAGAGAAATCGTGAATGAAGATAATAGAGCTTCAATGTAAGAACATCAACACACATGGAGTGTGAAGAGTGAGAAGATCTGAACCACCCCGGAACAACTGTGATTTTTCCAGTGTACAAAAGAATCCAAGTAACATTTTCCATCTTGGCTGCTCTCAGTGAGATACTCAGTCAATATACAAAGTGATTCAGTATCCCAAACATCTGGGAAGAGACATGTTAGTGGAAATCACTAAGAACAGGCCACTCCAGACTCTGATGTCTCATCAGAGTGGAAACCTCACTTGAGGTGTGGCCCACTCAGAGCACAGGCCGGAGGTTATCTTGCTTCTTGCAGCTCTGGAGAATACACAAATCCCCCAGCATGGCTGACCAAAGCTTCTGCCCAGCTAAATACCATTCCTTTTAGTAAGGAATTTGTCCCTCACAAGGCTTGGAAATGCTTTATAAGCATACACGAAAACTGAGGTATGAGGAAAACATAGAGCTATAGAATGGCCTGAGTTGGAATGCTATGATTTAACCATTTTTAGACATTATGAAAATACCCAATCTGGAAATACAGCTTAGGCACTTCAGCTCATGGGCTCTAACCCAGGAAAGACAGAGATGATCTCTTCAGTCTGCTTTCAGCTACTTCATCTTTTATTTCTGACCATCACATTTTGGGGCTGATGGTGTAAAGCTGTGCTATCACCACTCAGGCAGATTCAATGGTTCCAGTTCTCAGTTCTGGGTCTCAACTAGTTTTCAAACCCAGGGCAAACACCACTGTCCATGGAACAGCCACCACTGTTCCATCTTAAGACACAAGATTTGCCTGGGCAGGCCAGTAGAAAGTGCCAGTTCTGTCTGATAAGCCATGGCATGTGATGTGTCATGCAAAGGTCTGAGAGTCCCCAGGCCTTGCTCCAGCCCTGCAGAGTTCGCGCTGTGTGAGCTGAGGCTGCACCATCCCTCTTTGTGTTCTCTGCAGATTGGCTGATCCTCCTGCTGAAATCCAAGGGAGTCTGAAAGCATTTAACAGGCTCACAAAGATATGTCATGCGATCTAACATTCTGAGCACAGAACTGGGAGCCACGGGCTTTTAATGGTGCCTGTAGGAATTGGAGCCAAATCACTTAACCTCTTTGCTTCTTGGCTTCTCATCCATAAAAAGAAAACTATGCTCATGCTGCTGGCTGGGGTTTTATGAGAGTTAATTCATAGACCTGTATGGAAAATGACTCCTCCTCTGCTGCAGAAATGCAAACTTTGTGTTAAAAAAAAAGTAAATTAGTAATTTCAACAGAAACTATGAGCAGAGAGAAGTTTAAAATTTTGGCTGAATTGTTCTCGAGGGGAACACATTTCTTCTGCAAAAGCAGATCTCCATTGTGAAAAAGATGCTTTGGGCTTGTTTGTTTGTTTGTTTTTTCTTTTTCTTCTTTTTTTTTTTAAATTCAATTTTCCACTGGAAAACAATTTTGGCAAAATATTGGTGGCCGGCCCTACCAACAGCGAGCCATATTGCCGTTCCGGGGCGCTGCGCTGGCCCGCGCCCAGCGATGAGCACGGACAGCCCTGGAGAGGAGCCCCGGACCGGCGGGGCCGGCGCCGCTGGGCGAGCACCGGGGACCCTGGGGCGGGGCAGCGGCGGAGCGGGGCCGGCACCGCTAGAGGGCAGCGGCGGAGCGGCCACGGCCCGAGTGGGACTGGGCTCGGCTCGGCCCGGCTCGGCCCGGCTCGGCTCGGCTCGGCTCGGCTCGGCTCGGCCCGGCCCGGCTCGGCCCTGCTCGGCTC
>VYXF01002945.1:112951-142106 GCA_013397295.1 Polioptila caerulea
TTTTTAGTTCACTATATGATTCATATTCATGGAACATGTGTGGAACTCAGTGGAGCTGACAGACCTAAGTTGTGGGCTGTTGACCATTTATTCTCTTACAATAAATGGACAACATATATACCGATTTTAGGGACATGAAAATCTTAACCCCACTGATCAAAAGCACAAACATCAATGTTGCTGCTCTACTTAACCCTTTTCACTCAGCAGGCCTGACCCCGGCAACTTCTCTTCCTGCTTTCTGAGCAAGGTGTCTCTTCTTCCTGGGGTGGGATTGTGTCAGGTTTTGGGGCAGCAGGAGCAGCCCTGCAGGGAGAGGAGGCTGTGAGGGCTGGAGCCCCTCCCTGTGCACAGCTCCTGCTCCAGGTGAGTCCAGGCTGGACGTGTTGCTGCAGGACTGCACAGCAAGTGCTCGAGATGAGGTGGGTTTGGGTGGGTGGGTGAATGCCTCTCCTCCCAGGAGCTGGGACAGGTCTTGAGTGCTGCAGCCAAAGACTGGCTGTTGACAGAGTGAATAAGTTCGGCTCAAACAAAGATGATCTATGGGATCCCTTGTTTAAGAGTTTTCTCTTTTCTTGGCTAATTCAAGATTATTGTTAAGTCAAACATGCAAGATGAAAAGTTTAAGATTGTGGAGGAGAAATAATAATTTCCTTCCAGACTGCAATTCTGCACCTTAACCTGGAGAGGGTGGATTGGAATATGACAAGATCACAGAATGTCACCTCTCCAGAGGTTCTGTCTCCTCAACGTTTACAGTACAGGAACCCCCAAATGGTCTTCTCAGCAATGCACAAACACTATTCACTGTTTATCAGTCTTTCACAGTCCTGCAGTGTCACAAAAACGCATTGACCTCGGGAGAAGCAGCTGTCAGTGGAAATCCTTTTTCTCCACAGCAGTGACTGAGCCAGCTGACACAAACAGGGGCAGGGACCTACCTAAGCACAACACTGGAGCCATTCTCTGGATTCCTCCTGAAGTTGGCAACGTGACTTTCATGCTGAGCTGTAGCTGCTGAGGGCAGAAAATGGATTAGGTAATTGTGCCATGAAGGTGAAGGCTGGAGGCACTGCACCATTCCAGCCCCTCCACCGTGGGCAAGGGAATGCCCACAGGGCTCACAGTCAATAGCCAGATTGCCACTCTCCTCCTTTTAGGGATCCATGAGGTTCCAACACTAACAGCAAGCAGCCAACACTATGAGCAAGAGCACAGTATTTGTACTAAAAAAAAAAAAATCTCTGTTTTGATAAAAGTATGAGTTGTTGACCCAAGTGTAACACACTGTTGAACAGCTAGAGAAGACTTTAAGCTCTCACCTCATTTCTCTCTGCTACTTAATTAATTTGCTTTGAAAGCAGAAAAGGTTAAGGAGATGCTCAGATGCTGCTGAGACGTGGATTGCATGTCCTAAGCAGGCTTAGAAAAGCCAACACCTGTGCTGCTAATGCAGCTCTTTGGTCCTGCTGAGGCCAGCAAATAAACCACACCTCATCACCCTCATTGTGAGAGTCCTCTTTTGCATAACAACTTCAACCACAACTTCTCTCAAGATGTTTTACCAGAGGGAAACTACAAAGTACAACCAAGACCACAACTTCCGTCAGCACATTAAGAAATAAAGGTCATAATGCTGGTGATTTTTGAATTACATGAACCATAGACTCAAGGTCTTTCCATGAATAACAACAGAAATGTGAAGAGTGAGACAGCATATTAAAAAACCAAAAAAAGAAGAGGTATATAAAAGAAGAGGTATATTTTTAGTTACTGCTGGTTTATATGATGAATAAACTTTAGAAGGTCCCAATGTCTCAAGCCAGAACTAACACCTAAAGGCAAAAGGGGTCAGCAAGATTTCCTGAGGCGCTCAGTGTGCTGTGTGGAGCAGCAGGACCAAGGGAAGGGGCAGGCCTTTCTTTAGCCTGAGAGCTGTTCTCTCCCATTTGCCATAGATACAGCCTGCAGAGATGCAGTCAGGCCTGGAAAACACTACAGTGTCAGCATTAGGCTGATGCATGGGGACAAACCTCTGCTGATAAATGGATTGCACTAAACATAAATCTTCATTCACTCATTGGGGGTTTCTGCCATAACTAACACTCAGCTGTACCTAAATTAACCTAGCCAAGCTCTTTAGCCTGGGTTTGAAGCATGTCTGACAAAAGTTTTAGGAAAAAAAAAAAAAGAATTAACCATCTTCCACCAAAAGCTTCAGGTATCCTTATTTCTCAAAAGTGCCCTCTGCTAAAATCTGACTTGTACTACTCACATTCACCCTCCAGACTCTGGGATCAGCACTGAGGTTACTCAATCCCAGCTCAGATCCACGTTCATCATGTAGGGAATGTTGTACCTTTAGGCATAGCCTCCAACAAGGAGTTGATGGTGCTAATCACACCATCTTGAAGATAAACCCCAGGCTCTTCGTGACTCACTGACACACCTCTGTGTCACTGCTCTCGTTGTCACTGTCTCTTCAGGGGTAGAAAGCTGCTGCTGGTTTACACCAGCAGCAAATTGCAACATCTTCCTGCTATGCTGACTTTGCTGTTTTGGCTACTGACTCTTAAAATAAAGCCAACATTCCTTCCTTGCTCTGCCTACTGGAATAAGGAAGTCACTTGATGAGTGAATCCTGTTCATCCCATCACACCCAGATCTGAAGCTGAAGGGTAAATTTTCTGAGCAGCCCAATTCACTGCAATGGAATTATCTGTTGAGTGATGCAATACCCAGTCTGAGGCACACTGGCAAAATGCAGTTTAGAGCTTGAGATCATGGAATGAGGTGACAGGAAAAGCACTTTAGTGTTGACAGACAGAATAAGGGCCTATCTTAGGAAAAGTTGGGTAAAAAAACCCCATTGAATCCTTTGGTTTGCAGCTCACATTGGCTGTAGGAAGAGCGATCAATCATTACATCAATTGAAAATAAGCTTCTTGCTGTCATTCTCTCCTGAAACAGCTGAAATCCAGAGTAGCTCAAAATGACAGGAATCCTCACTAGATCTGAGATCAGATCTCCATCAGGTACCAGGGTCTTGGTACCTAGGATTTAGTCTTACTTAGCCAGGACTGAGAGCAAAAAGACATCATTCTATGTCACAGAATATCACCACTTTAGCAGATGCTACTGAATCTATTTCCTTCAAAGTAATGAAGTGAGATTGTTTATGTGAATGTTTTCAAAGATTTGAACCTGCAAGGTCCTGCTCACAGTTCAGGAAATGGCAGAATATAAATCTGTCCAAATAAACCAAGCTCCTACAAAATTCAATACTGGAACACAGTGACAGCAGCAACATCTTGTTCTTTTGGTGTAATGACTGTTGATGCTGGGATTTAGAAGGATTATGTTGATCTAGGAAAAAGTGGGGAATATTAATATACAAAATTTTTAAATGTCAAATCAAATCCTTTAATAACCTGTGTGTCTGGTTGAGGATGGGAGTGCTTTCAAAACTAGCTACAAATATTCAAGAAATCCATTTGGCAAGTTCAAACAAATAGCCCAAATCAATTACACACACAGTATTCTTTAGGGGGCACATTTTCAGCATAGTCTGTGGAGAATTAAGCCCTCTGCTCCCATTATTGTTAATGGGATTGGCACACCCAATTCCTCATACACATGGTTGTGAGTTTAAAGCCAACAGATAAAGTAAGACTTTGAAAGAATAAGAACGTTTATACATTGTCTAGTCTGTCCTGTACAGTGTAACGTCTGTGTTTACTAAGAAATCTCAGTCCATACGAGTAGAGCTCCCTGGCCCAACACAGACTCAAAGCTGAAACAGGGATGGAAGAGTGCAGAAACCTTTCTTGACAGCTATGAGAGAGCTTCAGAGATAAATCCAAGTTAGGAAATAAGAATGATACTTTTAGGAATGCTAAATTTTAGCACTTACTCTCAAGCCTTTCCCAAAGAACAAAAATAAGTCCGTCTGAATTCTCATGTCCAAAAATCAGGGAAAAAGCCAAAAAGGTAACAATTCCAGAGTAGTAATTAGTGTACAGCTGCTGTATAAGCTTGAAATCTCTGAATCAGAGGGATTAGAAGCCAGTCAACTCATGTTCTAAGTAACTGTCCCAGTTACCACCTTCCTCCCTATTTTGAAATGGTTGGAAGTAGCAATTCCTTTCACTCTTTGTTTTTCTCTGATTTTGATTCAAATTTCTTCCCAAATATCAGAATGTTGAATTAAAATTAAAAATCTGTTTTTATAAACTAGTATTTTTCTGTTGAAAAATAATATGACAGATGCAGTTAGTGCTTGTCATTGCCTATTTTTCAAAGCATCGGTGTCACTCACTGAGTCAGGAACCCCTGAAATCTTTCCACTGACTGTGGCTCACTCTGTGGTGTGCCCCTTTCTGTGGGCTAAAAACATCTGAAGTGTAGCTAGAGATCCTTATCACAGCAATGCCTGGGCAAAGTTAAGAATTGAACACTCGAAATTTGGTTTTACAATAAGCAGATTTGGAATGCTCTCATCTGCTCCACCGCAATTACTTGTAAGAAAATGAATTAAATTCTCCTGACCAGAATCTGGTGATGTTCAGCAACAAAGTCACCAACAAAGGCACCCCAACCCTCTAATGCTTCCAGTTGCTGTGTGTAATACACAGCTGTTAGTGCTTTGCACTCATAGCCATGTATTTGTCTAGAGGTTTTCTCTGTAGGTGCACAATTGCTCAAGGGATAAAAAGGAATTGTCTGTCTGTATCTAAAGGCTGGTTAACTTCAAAGTTAAGTGCCCTACATGAAAAGGACTCCAGAAGTGCTCTGTGAACTTGGCCAAAGAGCTCTTCCAATTCCAACAACAACGTTTTGCTCCTGATATTCTGGCTAGCTCTTCTATGCTGAGTTTCCATGGATTTAGTTTCCAACTGAATGCAGCCTGTGAATTACACACCTGTGTAGCCCAGGGGACAGAGCACTAAGAGGACACTGCAAAACATAAGTGCTATTTCTGACTTTAGAGCTTACTTGCTCTGTGCTGCTGTATTCCTTACTCCCTCCTCTTTCTTCCTTAGGTGTGGTCTTCAGCAAAGATTCCCAATTTTTTTTGTAGCCACGTGGGTGACATTGCTCCTGATCTTCCCTGGTGTTAACCCCTCCAACAGCAGAGTGGGCCTTGACAAAAAATGCTGTATATAGACAGGAATTAGCAGCAACATTGCTGAAACAGCAAAGGATGGAATCTGATGTGTGAATTATCGAACTGAACACATCTTCTGGAGCTCATAATGATGGAAGGGAAGGCTAAAACAAGGATATCTTGGATATGGATCCAGAGCACATCCAGAAATTACTTAAATTCCATGAACCCTTGTATTTTGGTTCTGACTCAGAATGTTTAAGAACAGGGTGTAAAACTAAGGACTGGTTCCACAGCTGGTGTAAATTGGCATAAATCCATTCACTTCAATCTGAAATGTGCTTCTTAAAGGTCACAATACTTGGAGAGTGTAAATAATTAGGTCTGCAGGTCAACAAAACCTGCCGGCTTGAATTAGGTGTTGGGCCACTTGAGTTTTAAGCCAAACATTGACTATTCATTGAAAAATGCTCTTCACAGTTACTGAGACACCAATGCAGGTAAATTCTTTCTCTGCAAAGTCCTATCTTTGCACTCTCCTGAGGAGCAAGTATTAAATCCTTTTGGGAAGATTCTTCTTCGCTTACCAGATTTTAGATTGGATTTACAGCAGTGAAAGCCAGCAGGAGGAGAGAGAGAAAGTTCTTCCTAGAGCTCTGCAACAAGGGTACCTACAATTCAGTACAGACAGCGTGATTTTAACCAGGAAAATCCCCATTCTGTGATCAATCAAGCTTTTTATTTCTTTTTTAACTTAATCAGATTTTTCTGTAATATATTCAACAGGCATTTCATTTGCCTAGTGGAACATTCTTCATAAGCAATTCCCATACTGACAGCCTGGCAGAACCTGGTGTGAATAAATTCAAGACAATGTGTAATAAAGTTTCATCATAATGAGAAAGGTTATTCCAAGCTGTATATGAAAATCATTTATATAAGGTCCTAGAAATAAAAATACTGTTTGGTATCCTGGGTTTATAAGGCTACATTTTTGAAAGGAGGAAGAAATTGTGGGTTCAGTGCACACATATTTATTTATTTATAAAATATGCACTTATGGTAGCCACTTTGCTCCTTACTGTAGATACCTACTTGGCCTAACATTAACTATTTATGGTCAGGAAGACATTGCTGGATTTTCCACATCTAAGTAGCCACTTCCCTATGAAACAGCCTAAAATCTGTGCTGAAAATAATGCAGGAAGCACATCCTAAAGTGTGCCAGGGGCCCAATGGAGTCTTGCAATCCAAAAGCCTCTGCTCAGTTTTAGGAGTGTAGGTGTAGTCCATACTTCAAATTCCATTATCACCCTGCAAAAGCTGATTCCACGTGTAACCTCCAGCTGTATCAGCATTGATTCTGTGTCCAGGGAATGCCTATTCCAACGTTATTGGATCAACTGCTGTTTTCTAAAAACTTCTCAGCAACCATCCCTGGTCTCACTACACAGCATTAACCAGCATCACTTTAAATCTCCACTGACTCCCATTAGTCTTACATCAGACTTTTCATTAGACTCTTCTGGACTGCCAGAACTCTCTCTGGGAGAAAAATTATAACCACAAATAGCATTATCAGATGAGTTGTGTGAGGCTTGGCTAATTCTGGTCAAGCAGCACACGCATTATTTACACACTGCAGTGAATTACCCTTCATATAACTGGAACATCATTTCACTCTGTCCAGAGCCCTTTCTGCCTCCAGATGGTAATTCATATCTATTACAGCATTACAAACTGTTTGAAGGAATGATGCAGCAGACTCAGAATTATACTGGGTTTTTTTAGAAAACAAATAATCTCTTATGACAGTTTGTAAATATTTATTGGCCTCTGTTTGCCTTCTTGTCCTAAAGAAAAAGTGTCCAAACTTCATACCCACAGAAAAGATATGCTTTTAGGTATAAAACTTGAAAATTGTTATTCTAATGTCTTCATACAAATCCCAAAGCCAAGGCATTATAAACACTAAGTATTAAGTGGGTTGGGAATACTGTTAAGAGAAAGTATGTGGTGAAGGGAGGGTCTATTCTATAAAAATGTAAAGAGAATGTGATAAAGAGTGTCCACTAAAGTACATTTGAAAGAAATGTTTAAAGCACTGGGACTAAACTCTTGCTACTGAAAATTTACATTTAACTCACAGTGCTGCTTGGGATTATATCAGCTGAGGGAAGTGCCCACTGTCTAAATATAGGAAGAGAAAGCCTGGAAAAGCTGTCACAGGGAATTCTGCTTTCTAGAAGTGCTCTATTGTGACAGTCATTGTAAAGATAAGATTCCTTTCCAGAGAACAGAAGGGATTTCTGTGAGACAGCAGGTTCAAAGAACAAGTGATACTCAAGACTATATTCTCAAAAATCCTGCTGAGCAAGGCTCAGATCTGTACCTTTCAGAGCTGGTATAACTTCATGTTTTCAGTATCAAAAAGATTTGTGAAGATGCCAAAGTGTGAGCACAGAATTTTATTAGAGCCATGAAAATCAAAGTGCATTTCAGGGCTGGGAAGGATTCTCTGGGAAACCCACTGGGCAGTACAAGCTTTTGGAAATGGAGTTATTCATATAGTTCAGGTTGTGTTGCCATAGATGCCTAGTACTTGCCTGAGTTGCTCTGAACANCAGCAGGTTCAAAGAACAAGTGATACTCAAGACTATATTCTCAAAAATCCTGCTGAGCAAGGCTCAGATCTGTACCTTTCAGAGCTGGTATAACTTCATGTTTTCAGTATCAAAAAGATTTGTGAAGATGCCAAAGTGTGAGCACAGAATTTTATTAGAGCCATGAAAATCAAAGTGCATTTCAGGGCTGGGAAGGATTCTCTGGGAAACCCACTGGGCAGTACAAGCTTTTGGAAATGGAGTTATTCATATAGTTCAGGTTGTGTTGCCATAGATGCCTAGTACTTGCCTGAGTTGCTCTGAACACACAAAAATTATGGGATTCTCAAGGAATAGCAGGTGAGGACTAACAAGGCAATCTTTAACTGCCTCTCTCAGTTACACTTTAATATAAACAGATTAGTGAAATGCTGATTTCTAGTTTGTAATGACTTGATCTCAAGCCCGGTTTCTGCTGGTTTTAGACCTTCACAGGCAAGAAATGACTTCAGCATGTGCTTGACTTCAAAAAGACGACTCTCCTCTTAAAGACAGTAAATATTTATAGCCTTGAAATGATTGAGATCCTCAAGTTCCAGCCCCTCTCCAAGGGACAGGGGTTTTGGTCTGCCCTGTGCCTCCATGAGAGCCAAGCACAGAGCTCCCAGTCAGGTTGTGCTGTAGTTACCAGTGCCAGCACCACGGATGGCAGCAGAACCTGCACGACCATGCCAGACACTGATAGTCCAGAGGGAAATTCTTCCTTGGTGGCACAGGATGAAAAAGCCAAGCCATGTGCCCCAACTATCACACCACTGGCCAGCCCCACTCTCCAGGGTAAAAGTGGTCCTGACTGAGATGCTCTGGCAGAGCCAGGCAGAGATGTTTGCACAATGCCTACCCCACTATGTCTGGCCCGAGCCTCTATTATTAATCATTTGCTTTCATGAGCAGTAAATTAATCAATAACATTTAATTAGAAAGAAATCTGTAAAGGCATTTTTAAATTACAGCATAAAACAGAAATGCCCAGTAAAGGAGTGACATGAACACCCACTTGGTGCTTTACTGGGGAGTGACAGAGGAGAGTTTCTTTGTTGTTGCTGATGTTCTGTAGTAAGTTTTAAAATACAATTTAAAAAAGCACCAAGCAGCATTGTTTTGAAGGGGCACATTATATACCCTCTGAAAGAGATCTCTGTCAGCTCAGTACCTAAAATTGCACATGCTATTAGCAGATAAAAAGGCAGCACAACATAACTTTGGATCACTGGACACCTCCCATATATTTGCCTAGGAGGGAGTACTCAGCATTGACTAGGCCTTTTTCCTTCTGTGCTAAACAATAATTACTTTTCTAGAAGAATTCAGCCCCAAATATTAAGCATTCCTGCCAGTCTTTCCAAAAGCAGAGGGAGCAGTTGTTAATCTATAAATACTGCTGCACTCAGCAGTGGTGAGCGCTGCAAGAGTCGCTCTGCCTTGATGCCAACCCTCTGCAAATCACTGCAAAAAGGGAATAATTTGTGTTGGAGTGGTGTAACAGAGTGCTGCTGTGACAAGGATGAAGCACGTCAAGAGACCTTTTTGGGCAACTTGCTGCCCACCCCCAAATCACTGAACTTTGTATTGCTTGTTTGTACTGCTCAAGACGTTTGCAAAATAAACTTTTTCATAGATGATTTATATGCAGAGAAGCTAAAAACAAACTGACCTTTCTCACCCATCAAATAGTCCAAGCTTGTTCTTGTATCCCATTGCCTACTTAAACCATCTGAGATTGCTCTTTGTAACGCATAGATCTGCTTTGGTGTGAGCCCCCTTGCAGGAGTTCTGGGGGGAAAGCAGTGAGGAGGTTTTGCAAAGGTGTTAGTCCATGTAGCAGATGGAACTGCTGAGAAAATCACCACCGATTTTTTCTGGAAAAACAATGTTACATAAGCACTTCTGTAACTTTTTCTGTTTCATAAGTAACCTGGCAAGTTGAGTAATTCACATTCTGGGTATCATTCTAAAGAAATATTTCTAATAATCCTCTCTGTGTACAAAGCGGTATTGCCTCATCCCGGTTTGGCATTTAATCTACAACTTACTATTTTCAGAAAGGCTATTTCCCAATTCAAATAAAAACAACAATCTCACACTTATATAGTGCCTTTCTTCCTAGAAGATTCCAAACAGCCCTGCAGAATTAAACCAAAACAGACATGTTGGACACAGGGTGGCTTCATTCATCATGGAAATGCAGCCAGCCCTGGGGTGAAGTGTTTAGCAGCAGACCAGAGCAACACCACAGAGCAGCTTCCAGTAGGGAGCATGCAGAGCCTGGTTCTCTTCTTCCCTATCTTATTGCAGTTACCAGGAATTCTGTGCTGTTATTTGTGATTTACACATCATGTTAAGCACTCTAGGCTGTAGCTCAATAGGGAACAGAAGGAAAACTCAGCCACCTGCTCCCCTCGCTATCCTGACAGGCAGGGATGTGACTGTGTTAAAAAAATGTAAGAGATGGAACAGGGGGAGAGCAGCAGTGACTCAACAGGCTCCTAAAAAAAAAAAAAAAAGGATGGAATGTAGGTATCAGTGCCACAAAAGTCCCATACAAAATAAAAATTCACCAAGTCTTCATCCTCTTTTCCAAACATCTGAAGGCCAGAACTGGGAAAGGTCTGCTGACCCCAGAGCCAATACAACAACTGCACAGCCCCATCTGCAGCTGAAACAGGAATCCCTGGGACAGTCCTTGAAAGCTCCTTGTTATGGGAGCAGCGTGGGAGTGTCTGGGAGGCAGCCACCCCTGATGGTACCACAGGTTTAGAGCAGCCTGCTGAGATTTCCCCACAGCACCTGCAGAGCCAGTTGGAGCACCAGGAATCCCAGCTCTGGAACAGCCCTCGGTAACCTGGAGGTGGAGATCTATCTTCTCTCCTTCTCTGCACTCACACAGACACAAACACAGACATAGACACACACACAGACACACACCCAGACACACACACATTCTTTTACCAACCTGATATGAAATATTTTGTGAACCATTTTTTTTTTTTTTTCCAGGCTGTTTTTCTGCTGCCTCCAAGTGTCACAGCATAACTCAGTCAGGCTGTACCAGGATCCAGAGCTGGCCATATTATAATCTCATTTAAAGACACAAAGCAATAATTAGTGAGCTCTGAATAACCATTCTATATTTTGATGTCTAATTCTTGTCTTTGCTAATGCAAGAACAGGGGAAAGGGTGTAATCTTATTGATATGTATCAATGTACTGAATATATGTCTTTACAAAACCTTGCAGTACTTTTGCCTGCTCAATTTAACCTGTGGCACCAAAATTGCACATTAACTGCTTATAATAAGTTGTGCTTTGATTTAAAAAAAAAAAAAAAAAAGAAAGGAAGGGAAGGAAAAGCACCAACCTTGTTAACCCTCTTACCAGCCTAATACTTCATTGAAAATCCCCTTGGTTGTAATGGATTTTTCTTTTTATACGTACTTTATACAGCACTGTATTAAAGTGGCTTTTTATAAACACAACACATGAGGTTAATAGCTGTAGCCTGGGTTAGGGGGTTTTGGGTTTTGTACCCTAAATCTCTACCAAGACTGTTATATAAATGCTACTATTCTAAAAATAACTCCCCAAATAATCAGGGAAATGTTACATTATCACTCCCCATATCAGGCTACTAATGATGGCAAACCAGGGCAGGCTATTCATGGGTGAAATAATGCTCTTTTTCAAAAGGAATCCATCCTTACCTGCTCAGAACTACCTACCTGATACAGGAAATCTTTGAAGGGCATCTTTAAATACATGCTGGTTGAATCAACAGGTCTTAAAGGTTATACATCTACAAAAATTCACTGACTAAATGGAATATCTGCTATTTTACAATAATGTCTGCACTATACTGTCTCCAACAAAGGCAGCAAAGAGAGATCAGTATTTTTTTGCAGAATTTTAGGCCAGAAGATTATTAAAAATCTCATCTACTTTAAACCATAGTCCAAGTGACTGAAAAGACATTAGCAGTGTTTGTAGAGGCCTCCAGGATATTTTACTGTTTCTGATGTAGAAGTCCTGGTGTATCCTTCAAGAGAATCTGGTTCCTCCCCCCATTTTATGGAAATTTGTTTGGATGCTGTTTTGTCAGGTACCTAGAGTAATTATGATGGGAAAACTGGTGGAATTTAGAGCTATTGAATCAAACATCATAAATTAGTGCACCTTGATCTGCATTTCATCACTTAAACAGAGTGTGCTTGCTGCAGGCCTTGACCTCCAGGAAGTGCAAAGGAGCAGCCAGAGGCTTCTCTTCTCTTTTTTTCTCTTTTTTTCTCTTTTTTTCTCTTTTTTTCTCTTTTTTTCTCTTTTTTTCTCTTTTTTTCTCTTCTCTTCTCTTCTCTTCTCTTCTCTTCTCTTCTCTTCTCTTCTCTTCTCTTCTCTTCTCTTCTCTTCTCTTCTCTTCTCTTCTCTTCTCTTCTCTTCTCTTCTCCTCTCTTCTCCTCTCCTCTCTTCTCCTCTCTCCTCTCTCTTCTCTCTTCTCTCCTCTCTCCTCTCTCCTCTCTCCTCTCTCCTCTCCCTGTTGATCCAGAGGATCCCCCCACAGTGGAGTGATGTCACATCACCTTGTCCTCTGACAGCAGGGATTTGATTTCACTGTGAAACCATTGCACTGCACTGCATCCTACAGGGCAAAGCCAAGGGTTCCTCTGCTCTTGGTACAGCTTTTCTGAGGTTTCTACCCAGACCAGGATTTACACAAAATTTACAGCTCACTGTGCCGATTTTTTTGGGTCATGCGTTACATTTTACTGGCTTGCAGCCAAGTTTTGTGTGGATACACAGGAAAACATTGTAACGTGTACTCCAAACTTTTGGGTATAAATTTTGTCCTAGTTGCTTTGAAATGAATCACAGATATGATTTCAATCCTTACATATGATGTCGTCTTTAGCACTTCTGGACTGGCACCCCACTCAGAGCCCTTGTAAATAAAGACTGCTGCAGTACTCAAGTCTGTCTGACTTTTGGAGACTCTGAAGAGTTCTGGTTTGTGTTGTTGATATCTGTCACAAGCTGCTTCATAATCTCTCTCCAGCATGGTGAAGTGGATATTTTCACTCCAGAGTGGGATGTGGCTCAATGGGAAGAGCTCCTCTTCTGCCCTTTCTTGCTCTGTGACCTCTGACTAACAACAGCCTTTGGTATCTTTGTGAATCCTCTGCAAACGTCTAGAATTATGTCTGCTTTAGAAGAGTAACATGATCAGGAGTTTGACAAGTACTTCAAAACTTCCATACAACTTCAACCCAAGATTTCCAGAGCTTTTCCCTACTACTTGACTGTGCAACTTTAAGAATCCACATGCCACAAGTACTGAGAACACTATTCCATCGAGATAATTTAATTGTATCAGTTAGTGATCAATAGGCTCTGTGTTCTGTCCCACCAAAGACTCAGAGTCCCATTTGACTGGGCACTTTATGAAAACACAATTCCAGGCCTGACCATTTCGGATGAAAGAAGAGCTGCCCAAGGAAGTTTGTGGCAGAGATGAAAATTTACCTGAGCTCTCCCCAAAGCCCAGGATCCTGTTTCTGATGGCAAAGCGTGTCCCTTGTCAGTGCTGAGTCTGACAGCACGGGCCCATCTGCGCTGGGATCTGAGTGTCAGCTCCCAACTGCTCTGCGAGCTGACAGACCATAGCTGGCGACTTTCTCATTTTATGGGAAGCAAGAAATACTTTCAGTGCTTGTGGATCTTTCCACAGGCTGAGATAGTCTATCTAGACAGCTTTTATTCTAGCAGAAAATACTCTAGGAATTTTCCTAATAATTTTAGCATTGCTCACTCGTTGTTCTTTATTTCTCTCTTCAACTCCTCTCTGTCATGAGAATAAAAAAGAAAAATTCCATTTGAAATGGAACATTTTCCTTAATCCTATAAAGAAAGAGTATAATTGATTCAACTATAAAATTTATAGGCATGGAATCAATGCTTATTATAGTCAAAACATGCCAGGTCACTTCTTTGTGGCTGGTTTAAAGCTGTTCCGTTAAGTGTAATGTTAAATGAAAGTGCTTTAGTCTAAACATGAAAAGGTTAGATTATGTTACATCTGCACAGCTCTGTGTGCCTGTTAGGATCTGATTTCAGGGTTTCATGCAGAAGACCTTCCATTGTTTCCTTTGTACCTTCTCTCTGGGGTAAAACTAATTTTTGACAGTCACAGTAGTAGCTGCTATAATGTAGATATTAATTTAATCTGGAGCTGCATCAGACCTTAAATAGTTCAGACTTTGCCTTTATGTTTTTGGGGTCTGGAAAACACTGAGAAATTGAGTATGAATGGGACTTAATCACGGCCTTGATGGCAAATCTTTTCAGTCTCTTAATTTTTGTGTTCTCAGACGTCTCCCTTCAGGGCTAATTGAAAAGATTCAAGTGCTACACAGGCACAGTCACTCCTACAGCTCTACTCTGGCTATTAAACATTTCTACACACTTTGCAATTAAGCTACTAAACTTTTCAGCAGATGTTTTTTCTAAGCAGCAAAGTGTTTCTAACTTTCCTACTGGCACAGAGCGATGCCATCACAGAGATCTGATGGTGGAACATTTAGGGAGGGTATTTATTAGGGCTGGATCCAGTCAAACTGACTGGAAAACCTCAGATGGAGCAGATTTCCCATTTTCTTACTACACTGTGATTTCATCTTCGTGGTGTGCTTGGTCTTGGTGCACTATCTCTGAGACAAGACAGTGTTGAGGCTGTGGTTGCCTGGGGTGGCTGTGCCCTGATGCAGCAGCATCTTTAAATTTCTGTACCTTTGGGTGAACAGGTGTAATTCCTGTTGAACCAAGCAGGAATTCCACATTTTTATATAAAAACAGCCCTTGGCCCATTATCCACTTCCATGCACTGTGCCCAAGGGCCAAGACACACAGCACTGACAAGTGATTGGAGGTTCCTCAAGAGCCTGAAGCTTTACTACACAGGACTCAAACAAAGCTGTGTTTCAGACAGCAGGGAGCACACGCCAGTTTCATTTGTCTGAATTTCGTCACTCAGAATAAAGACCTTTCAAATCACCAGTCACTTTCCAAACCACCCCCCAATTATAAATCCTGGCAGTGTAAAAGCCTAAATAAATACATACGTCAGCTGCCAGGATCCTGGATGTCAGTTTTCAAGGCATATATTGCCCAAGACTAGCCTGTAAATAAATTTTATTTTTATTCATGACTTTAAAACCACATCACTAGTGGGCTGGACTTGTGGTTCTTCATTTGCATAGTATATGTTTTGACCTAAACTGAGTTAAATGCAGAGAGAGAAGAAAGGAAGGTCAAATTTCATTAACAAAATAAAGCAGCTCATGTGAAATCGACATCTTATGATGGAAAAATATGCAACTGAACGGAGCCTTTCACTGGTTATTTAACCAAAACAAGGTCTCTGTAATGACAAACATTCCCATCTTCAACTGCATCACAGACACTAACAGAAAAGCTTGGCATCTCTCATTGTATGGGAACATGAGGCAGAACTGGTGAGGACTTTTTCCTGCCATCCTCTTGCCAACTGTACATTCCATCTGACTGAGGATTACTGATAATTTTTGGCACCTTTGTGGCTACAGAGGACTCTTCTGTACAGTATTTATTTATCCAAGACTTCAGGAATTTATTTTTAACAGAACTTTTAAAAATGCTGTAAACACAAATTATGCTAATTGTATTAACAAAAGGATTCCTACACCAAAAGTTTACTTTTCCCCCCCAAGCACACTTTGAGGCCAAGCTCTTCAGTTGGTATAAGCTGATAGAGCTGCTCTCACTTTGATGGACACCATCCAAATTTGAAATGATTGAGGATCTTTCCTAGTAAAGCAAAATGCTAATAAAAATCTGAATAAAAGGGAGTATTTAGACATATATTCTTTCCTTAGGAGTACTACCAGGAGCCTTTAACAGCCGTGTCTCTGCAGCTAGAAATGGGATCTCCTTTGCCAAGAGGCACAGACCCCGTCAGAGAGCACCAACACAGTGAGCAAAGAAAAGTGGTCAAGGATATTATTCCCATTTTACAGAAGAAAAAGCTAAGGCATAAAAGCATGAAGTGCCTATTTTCTACCAAACCAGACATAACTGACTCCAGCAGAGCCCTGGGTCACCTCTAGCAGGGCATGTGGGCACACCCAAAGAGATTGTCAGAAACCTCTGACAGAGCTGAGAGCTGCCCTTCTGTGTCCTGATCCTCGCTATTCCCTAAATGTCCTGGAAAATATCACAACTAGATTAGAAACTATTACTTTCACCACAAAAAATTCAATGACAGCTTTTTGGTTTTTAGTGACAGATAGCTGAAATGTTTTAGTTTTGAACAAACTTCTTCGCCTCTGCTTTTGGAGGTACTGAAATCCGAAGAATTTTTACAAGCAAACCTGATTTTTTCCTGGTTTTAACAGAAGGTTTCCTACCCAATCAAAGCCTCACATTTTTTTCAGAACCTCAACATTTTGGGACGCATTAGCAAAAGGAAAAAATAACCCAATTTTTTGACAAGACCGACTTTCCTGACTGATTTTTTAAAAAATCACAGCACAAGGGACAACTTTTTACATTTTCTTCCTCTTCTTCCTTATCTTTCAGAGACTCCTGAGTTGCTTTTGCTGTTGTTATAATGCCTGTGTGAAAATTCTGCCGGTGCTTTAGAGCAAATAAGGCCCTAAAGAGGCTGAGAACTGTGCTCTGCCTCTCGGAATGCCCCCCTGGAACCCAGGACACAAGCTGCTAACTGAGCAATCTAACTCATGTACCTGGCACAGCTAAAGCTGGGCAGTGGAGCTGGCTTTGGATTAAACCTCCTGTGCTTGGTTTTCTGGCTAAGTCAGCACTGCCCTGCCTTGAATTCAGAGTACCTGCACAGAGCCTGGCCAAAGCCAGGCACAGGAACTCACTGATCTCCAGCTCATGCCTGAGGGCTGAGCAGCACTGAGGATGGCTCACAAGAAGCTGGGGTACTCTGAAGCAGGGACAGCATTATTTAACAAAAAAAAACCCCAAAACCCAACCAACCAACCAACCAACCAAAAAAAAAGAAAAAAAAAATAAAAGGAAAGAGAAAATTTCTGCTTTAAAAGATTTAATTATTTTTACATCCTAGATAAAATATCCATATAGAAACGCAAAGAAGCTAAACATTCCCTTCAAGGGAAATGTTCTCCTTTTTAAATTATCCCTTTTTCTAATAAACTAGTAATCTATATTTATATAATCCATATAAAACCACTAACACTCTTTCTTCTATTTTTAAGTAACACTGGAGAGCTTCCCCAAGGCTTATTTTATTTTTATGAGAAGGATTAAAAATCGTGATGGTCCAGATCCTTCCACAATTTCATCAGCTGACAAGCACCACACTCCTGCCATAACCCCAGTGAGCAGCAGCTGGGGCTGTGTCGTGTGGAATTTGCAGTGGAACAGTACCAGGCTGACAGATTCACTGCTCTGAATGCAACCCCATCTGATCTGCAGCTTGTTGAACAAGTCATAAATCAAACGATCTTTATGTTTCTAGACAAACATTTCAAGGAAAACAGGATAAAGGGTCTCTATATGGAGCTATTTGTTCTATCCAGCCTCTTATCCAGCTTAATATTTTTGTTGCTTCACAATGAGCATATTGTGACTTGCCTGGGCTGCACAGGAGGATGCTCTATCCTTTCAAAGTAACTCCAGGCTGTGTTCCTGTTTTTCACCCACGAGAGGACCATGGGAAGAAACTGCAGCTGAACCCCTGTCCTTCCTTGGGCTCGCTCTGCTGGGGACACTGCTCCAACCCAGACCTAAAACATGCAGAAAGAATATTTAACTCTTCAGTAAGTCACGGTGCTTTAGATTTGGATCCAGTTTCATGCTAGACATGGCACAGCACCTCAGATGGCAGTGCAGACACAGCCTGAGGGGACACACACTCCACTCAAAGGGGCATGGAGTGAAGTCTGCTCAGAGAAAATCCTGCCTGCTCTCTCATACCTCTCCTCTACTCCCTACTTCTCTCTCAAATAATTCAGATGTTTTAGCCCTTCCAGACAAAAACTGGAGCCTTAAATTAAAATGTCATCTGTTAGTAAAGAAACTAAGCTGTATTTTTCATTCCTGAGAAAGGACTCACTTATGCTTATAACTAGAAGTTGCTAGTGATTAAGCAACTGGTATATTTTCACACTCATTAAAAGAAACATGGTGTGCTCGCCTTTCTAAGAAAAGGCATCTTGTTTGTAATACTGTAATACATTGGGAACACCTTCTAATTGGCTTCTAGTGCCCCTTGCCAAAATTCAGACACAAGTTTGTTTATTTACACAAGGAAAAAAATAAAACATTGTATAATTAGTCGAGTAATGGACTCCTAAATTCAGAAACTCAGAGGTATGCAAAACTGACAAACTTTTTAAGATTCCATTTTGGTTTATGAAATATCTCAATAGGTAGCTCAGACTGCATCATGGCTATTGTAGCAATGTGCTGCTCAATGTGGTATTTGTGTCGAGATGGAAAACTTTGACATGTTTGATTTTTATGCAAGTCAATTAACCTGTTTTTTAAAACTGTAAGGGCATGCTTTGCAAATAAGATTACTTACTATAAATTATAAGAACATAGGGCTCCATTCAGACAAAAATGTTACACACCCCTTACACATGCATAAGTCTGCAGAATATAGTTCTGCACCCTGACAACTTATTCAGCCAGGGGTAGGAGCTTATTTTGGTCTATTCCATGGGGGCTTTCCTAACAAGATACGAACAAAAGGGGATAGAGACTTAATTAGAATGTCTCTCTACATCCCACCTTCCTTTGCACCACCCAGGCAATTCCAACAGGCCCAAACCTCTCCTTATGTGGTGAGGGAAGAATTCCTTTTTCCAGTGAAGTCAGCCCAGAGCAGAATTAGCAATGGTCTATCCCCCTGAGCACAGCACAGACAGGCACTTGGCCATTCCCACCTGTGAGTTCTGCTCTCACACTAAGGCAGGCCCTCCTGACTGCAGGATTGTCCATCTGTTCATACAACCCTCACTGTGCTTGGCCCCAGCTCAGCTGGGACCCTCAGTCCAGAGCTTCAGGGTGAAACTCTCCTGGAAGAAATTACTCTGAACACCAGAACTGACACACCACCAGCACAAATCATTTTCCTTTCATGCCACAGACATTTGGTCAAGGCTTCTTGCTCCTAAAAGGCAGATCCTTGGACGGGTGCAGGAGAAATGCAGGATGTCTCCTTCACACTCAAAATCCATCCTAAAGAGCTGCAGAGATGTACTTGGGGCTTGGATGCAATGGCAGTGCCAATACACACACACAGCAAATCCAGAGACAAGTATGAGTCAGAGAAAGAAAAACTGTGGAATTCTGTCCAGGTCCTTTCCACTTTCACACACGCAGAGAAACTTTACCTCAGCAAATCATGCCCTTGATTACATACGTGAGCAAGAATTGCTTGCATGAAGGAAGGTCACTGGATCTGGTCCTTGCTTTATTTACGTTGTGATACAAAGTCAATTCTTACCAAGTCCAAGACTCTCTCCAAGAGACCCCAACAGAGCATTTTGTCTTCCTTACCAGCTTCTGTCGAGGTAATGAAGTCGTTCTTATTTGAGCATGACATTTGATTGTTGGTTCTGATCTGAAGTCTGCAGCAGATAGTCTGTATTGCAGATTACTCATTTCTTGAGATGTATTTTACTTTGACAAAAAGGTTAAAACAAGGAGAGATGACTGAGAAGATTAAGGGACAAACTGCTTTCCTTGTCCCCTGGCCATTCTCAGACACTTTTCCACAGACTATTTGCTACCAGAACGAACTTTCAGCTTGGAGCAGCAAACCCATACTCATGGAAATAGTTCCAGATGTGAAGAGAAGAGTTACAGCTGGACACTGACACATTCAGAAAAGGCATTTCAGGCAAAAGACCTTCCAGCTAAGATTCCCATCACTGTGTTCAGAATAAGGGAAGATGTCAGTGTGACCAGAAACCAGCCATGCCATTGACTAGAACTGACCTGCCACGTGTGGAAAGATGCCTTCCACAGCTCAGGAGAGCCAGTGTGGCTTCGTGTCCCCCAGCAGCCTCACAATGCTGGGTCAGCTGCTTTCCTGGCAAGACACTGCTGTGGAAAGTCTGCAACAGAATCAGGGACTCATCTCTACCAGTATGGGTTGCTATGGACACCATTGAAGAAAAGCAAAATCATTTGAGAAGGAAATAAAAGACTCTTGTCCACCAATAGTGACAGACACTCCAATAAGTTAGTGATCCTGGTGGAATGCTAATCAACAGCACATAAAAATACTTGGAAGTTATGCAACTTTTAATATTCCTAGTGAAGGAGTGTGGAAGGGAATTCATGTAATACTGGCCGTGCACACAGAATTTATGCCAACACTTACTACTCACACATTAGTGCCACAGGTAAGTCAGATAATCCTTCTGCCTTGCAAGTCTTCCCTCTCAAGAGCTCAGCTCCAAGCCAAAACCACCTGAAGAATCCATCCACACATTCCTACTGAGCCAAATATTTAAATGGAGATGGTCCTTGCTGGCATAAAACCTCCTAGCTCACCCAACATCAGCACAGCTCTGCTGATTTACTGCAGCCATGAATCTGGCATCTGATTTGAGCTCTGGGAAAATCTAAATTTTCCATTCCTCACAGCTCTGGTGAACAGTTTAAATATAGGCTCTGAGCTCCCCAAAAATAATACAATTTCAAAATTTTTGATGAAAAATAAGAAATACTGGCTCAGAATCACATGAAATGCTCGGTTCCATCTTACTGAGTATAATTTTGATTGAAATGGGATTTCAGTTTATGCAGGATACAAAAGGAATGGATTTTTGTAACAGAATTGAATGGGGACTTCTAAAATGAAAAAAAACCCACTAAGTTAAAAAATCAACAGGTATTACCCTGAAAAGATCAGAACAAAATATTTTATTAAAAAAAATTATTGTTTTCAAAGCTCTAAGTTGCCAGATTTTTCAGCTGATATGAATCCATAAAATACTATGCTGCCAAGGAGTCACCATTTCAGCAGAAAATCTGCTGAAATATTTTCCTCAGCTGTACCAGTAGATAAATTTATTTACCTCAGTAAGACAATCTGCACAGGTAGGGCCACGAGCATTTACTGTTTTACAAAACCTAAACTATTTTGAGCAATTTACAGCAGAAACACTCATATGAATCCAAAATACTAAGAAGAGGGACAAGGGTTACAGAATAAACTATAGAATTGCTCAGTAAGGCTGGAAGGCATACTTTGAAATAAATAACATGTTTGACCCACACATTTCAAGTGGCATTGCAGAAATGATGCTCAAGAGCCTCTGAGGAAGGAGGAGACTTGGGGATGATTTGTAATAGGGCTATTTAATACTCACAGTAGAGCTACTCATGATTCAGATCTATCATTCAGGGCTACAGCCATTTAAAAAAATATTTTGTTTTTAATTGAAATTAGGGGAGTTGGACCATGCTGTCTATATGGTGGCCAATATTAATCTCTATGCTCTCCCAGTTATGAACATTAAAGTCCAAACATGTTTTGCTCTGTTTTTACAAAAAGTGAAAGGAATTCCACAAAGCTAAACTTGCAAGACAAAACGTGTGATTTCACACACCTACTATTTGGTAAAAAGATATTTTAATCACAATATTAGGACAATCTTCAGGGAAAATATAATAGGAAAAGAGAAACTTCAGTGACAAGTAATTACTGTACTAAAGACAGAAAGATTCTAGGTGATAAGGAACAGAAAAAGATCTCTGAAAATACTTCAGATTTGAAAAGCAGATGAAGATCTTGGATAGGCATAAAATAATTGTATTGAAGTTATGATGTTTATCCATCACATCTGTAGGGGCTGATGTGGAGCTGAAATGGAGGGAAGGGACTCAACCACTCCTTCAGCATGTGACAGTATCAGCCATGCTGGTGGGAGGAGGGAAAAAAGTGTAAAGAGGGTAATGGTGCCTTCACTCTTCCTCCCTCATCTTCCCTTTGCCCCTACAAATCCACCCTGCCACAAGATATGACTCTGAACCCAATCATTTTGCTTTAGGATTTCTCTTGTCTGTGACAAACTCCAAGTCCCCCCCTTTTTCTCATTACTTTAGAGTGAGAAGATTTGGAAGTGGGGTTTTCTGCAGCTCCTAGGAATGTTATATACCGAAATGCCCCATTTTTAAAAATGTGCATCTGTTGGCTCTTTCTAAAAACAAAACAAAACATTTTACTATAACCAATAACAAAATTCCCCCCATCAGATAGAATCTTGTGTGTAGAAGTAAAGCTACATCTGCTGTTTTTCACAGTGTGGTGCATTATTGTTGTCTCCTACTGAGAGTGGTGAATTTCTGCACCCAAAAACTCAAACCAAACGTTTTTCCTGCCATGGATGTCATCTCATTGAACAAGATGCCTAATCTCAGGCACCAGGACTGAAAATGTTAAAGTTTGCTGGCATCTCTCAGAAGCTTAGGAGTAAGAGGAACCGAGTCTGCCTAGTCTGAAAAGTTCCTTTCAGATTGTTTTAAATATTTAGTGGATGATTACAGTCTGAACATTTGACTACATGCCACCTCATTAGAATTACTGAATTTTTTTGTTCTTACCATAGATGGCAAATTAAAAGTGATCCCTGATATTTGATTTCCCATAAGATACGAGAGATATTCAGGGAAGTGCCTGGAAAAAAATTAGGATAATAAGGTGTATAAATCTCTGCTTCATTTGAAACAACGCATAAAAGCCAACCCCACATTAATTTTTTTGCGGAAAAGAACTTCAATAAGTTTTAAAGTAAGTGTTTCATTTACTGCCACATGCCACACATACATGGCAAACAGTTTATACAAACCACAACACTCAGCTGTTCCTGGTTAGGTAGAACAGCCCTCCCCTGAACACCCAAGCTGCTCCCGGGTCCCTCGGGACTCTGGTACAGGGTGCTGACACTTTCTGCTGGTCCAGGAGAGAACTTATGGACGGCTGGGTGAGCACTCAGTGCTGAGGATGTGCTTGGGAAGCCTTGGCTGAGTTGTGCTCAGGCTTTGCTGGCTCAGAGCAGAGTGCTGTGCACTTCTGAAGGCAGCTTAGGCGCAGTGTAACTATGCCCAAGCTGGCAGTCCAGCCTCAATGCCTTCTTCAGGAAGTGTTCAGGGAGCTTTATTGATGAACTGCCAGCTCACCAGAAGCTGCACTGTGCACACACACCACGGTGCTGGCTTTGTGTGCCCAGGTTTGGGCAGTGGGGGGGCTACAGGGTTCAATGAAAAGCTCCCCCCATGTCCCACAGAGCAAATTCCAGCCGACTCTAAGACAGACCAGGGCTGAGCCTATCAGGCGTGATGGGAGAGCCTGTGGCCCAAGGTATTTAGAAATGGAAACAAAAAATCCAGCTACTTCAGCCAGAGAGAGGAGTGAGAATATTGCAGAGAAACAGCTCTGCAGACAGCCAGGTCAGTGCAGAAGGAGGGTGAGAGGGGCTCCGGTCACCTCCAAGGGCAGACATTGCCCTGCAGCCCCTGGTGAAGACCACGGGCAGGGAGACCCTCCCTGGGTGCCCCGTGGGGCACACATCCACCTGCAGCCCTGGAGGAGCCCACACCAGGCTGCCCTATGGGATGCCCATGCTGGAGCTGTGGCCCCATGGCGAGAGGAGCCCACCCTGGAGCAGGGAAGAGTGTGAGGAATTCTCTTGCTCTGCAGGGAGGAACAACAGAATGACAGGTGATGATCTGACTCCAGCCCCCATTTCCAAACCTCTGTGCTGCTGGTGGGGAGGATGCAGAGAAAATCAGGAGTGCATTTCAGCCTGCAAAGAAGGGAGGGGTGGAGGGGAGGTGTTTTAAGATTTGGTTTGTTCCTCAGTACTCTGATTTGATTGGGAATACATACATTTCCCCAGCCTAAGTCTGTTTTGCCTGGTTTGGTAAGCAGTGAGTGATTTCTCCCTGCCTTTATTTTGACCCAAGAACCTCTTGTATTTTCTCCCCCGTGTCCAGCGTTGGTGGGCACCTGGAGTCCTGCCAGGGTCAGCCCCCCACAGATGCAATAAACTGCTGGGGGAAAAGGGCTCTTCACACCCTCAAGAAGGCAGGAGCAGATGGAATGAGAGAGAGGAGAGATACCTGGGTGTTTCTAAGGCCAGAGATGTAGCACTGAGAGTTAATTTAGGCATTGGTTCTGAGGCTTTATTTACAAGAACTTCAAGGTTGAGGTCAATGGCCTCATTTATTGTGAAAGTATTACCTACAAAACAAAAATTTACCCACTTGTTCCAAAAGGACATGATGAACTTGGAAGTCCACCCGATTTTAAAAGATAGTATTTCAGCTTGTCTCACCAGGTTATAAAACCTCTCCAGTAATTTATGCATGTTTACAATAATATCTATGCAATATTATTCAACATTCTGTTGCTGTGTGAAAGAAATGGAATGCCCTAGGAGGAACAAATCCACACAGAAGGCAAAATAAACCTGGCTAGATATGCAGTGTCTAAATGTCCAAAGCAAACTAGGGGAGGGAGTGAGGGAAAATTATTTTCTGTCCATTTTTCACTCCCAGATAATATTATGAAGTGCCTGGCATACCAGAAGGTTCATTTTAAAACAGAGGACTGATGTTTACCCTGGCCCTTCTATAAATTGTATTGATTTTATGTACTCTTTTCCCTAATACTTCAAGTTAACTCAGCTTATTTATTGCTGACAAAGGTACTGGATTTTTTTTATTGCATAGGTGCAACACAGCAGCTTGGCAAGGATATTCTGAAATTGTTCAGAGAAATGTGTGCTCAGAGCTGTGTGATTGGGAATCCTATGGAGAAGTAACCTCTAACCTGAGCCCTAGTAAGCTGTGCTGCTGTAAATAAGGTATTTGCACCAATAGGTGAAAAATGCCCTTATTGTGAAGTTATTTGCACCATCCAGTGCAGGAGGCACTTCAATGAATGCAGCAGTGCCTAGCCCTTCTGTTTGCTCCATCTTCCTCTGGACCACGGTTTTGCACCCAAGCCAGGTAAGTAAGCTGCCAGGTGTAGGTAAAAAATAAAGATATTACTATGCCAGAAGGAAAATGCTGTTAGGGTTCTATCAATACAAGGGGCAATACTGGTTATATTCTCCTAATTTAATCCACAAAATGAAAAATACCCAACAAGAATATACTCTACACAATCAAAAACTGCTAAGCTACTATCCACAAACACTGATCAAACATCCTCATTTGCATTTCATTTTGCACTTTGGATTGAGAATCCCTGCAAGCATGACAGTTCTGGTGGTGGCTTTGTGATCTGGATCCTGCTTGGTAGGATCTATACAGAGACCAACAACTCATTCTACAGAGCCCACTCTGCAGGCATCAGATGACTGTGGCTTTCAGTTACTGCCTCTGGATCAGAGCCAGAAGCCTAGTGGTGAAAAGCTCTTTATACCATTACCAATCCCTCGAGCCACCCAGTCCTTCTCCATTGCATACAGGTTTTTAGTGTTGTGCCTTAAGATCTGTTCTGGTTCTGAGTAACGTTCTTTGTGATGGGAGCCTTGCCACTCCCACTCTCATGAGGGGAAAAAAACGAGGAGAAGAGTGTGAAACCTATTTTCAAACTCTGTTACGATTATCTGATGCAGCCACTACTCTGGGATTCTCCAAGAGAGACCTGAGTGCTGGGTGATGTGTGTCTTGGGTGAGGAGCACACTCCATTCCAGTCAGTGCCAGGATCTGCGTGCCTCCAGTCAGTGCCGCTGCCTTCAGCTGGGCTCTGGGACATGAGCACCCACACACAGCCAGAGGCCCCCAGGGGATGGCCCCAAAGCTTTCCAGGACATGCACGGGCTGACAGAGCCTCAGTGCGTGCACAGGTTGGTGTGGCATTGAGTGCTGACTCAGAAGGATGCTGGAAGGCAGCATGAATGCACCACCGGAGAGGGCAGAACCACCGGCAGGGAGCTCCCACAGCATCTGCTCTCAGCTGGTTTCCATCTAAGCCATCCACCAACAGAGTCAGAGGCTAAATTGTGGCATCTCTGCACTCCTGTCCCACAGTTCAGCAGGGAAAAGCGACTCACTGCGATGTTACAGCCGTGCAGATTTCTCTGCAGTAGCTTTTCTCCCAGACTCTTCAGAAACACATCACACACACACAGCAGCTGCTTTCCCCACAGGGAACAAGCTGCAGGGGACTGATCAGTAACACACTGGTACCCAGGCTTCACGAAGAGGGCTGTAAGCTGCTGATCCTGCAATAACACCTCCAAGGATTTAGAGTCTTTAATGTTGATCGCTGAATATTTCTGTTCCCGTCTGAACCATTCCAACAGTTGTTTCAAGTGAATGCATTCATTCCCTTCCTTTAACCATTGGAGCTTCTTGCTTGCTCTGGGAGCAGGGAAAGAGAGAATGAAAAGGTCTCTTCAAATTTGCTGGAGCTGCTCTCTTAAAAGAGAGCATTGACACAGAGCTGCAGCTCCCACGTGCAGCAAGGCTCCCACAGGACCTGCAGGCACACAGAGACTGCAGGATCCTTGTGGGCACGCCAGGAAGAGTGTGGCTGTTCTTCTCCTCACTGGATGAGAGTATCGGATCTATTCCTAGCATGGATCTACCAGGTGGCAACATTCCCCTGCCAGCATACCTTTGGTTTGGCTCACCTTGAAAGCTATGATGTTATATGATGACATCATTGTATTTATTTCAACTTTCAATGAAGATTCTTGGCGAATCTCCAAGTTGGAATATCTTCTCTTTCATGTGTCCAACATCCAGCCAATGGGGTGTAGATTACATTTATATAACACAGCCCAGGGAGGTGAACTGCTTGGAACTTTTTTTAAGGTGTTGATGTTACTAAATTAAGATAATTTCTCTATTAAAACTATGGAAGAGGAAAAACTTGTCCAGTATTTACACAAATACTACCACTGTAATTTCTAGCTGTGGTTATTTTGGTGATGACTGCATAGTGCCCTCATGCAATCTCAAGCACTCATCTTTGTTGTGGTATTTTGAAAATGATAAAAGGAATCAAATATATTTTTCAATTAGGTATGCATGTGACGACACAACACTTTAATGTGTAATGCTTCCTAGTTGGTCCATTTTCCTCACACTATCTGAACTAATTTTGAATTCGTTCATTTGGACAAGTTACTCTGGCTTACTTTTTTGTGCTTTTATCGATTGTGTTCCTCTTAGCACTTTCAAATTAGCCATCATCACAACTTTGGTTAAAAGCCGTATGTTTTTCCCTGATAATTAGAAGTATAAAGCATTGGAGAAAGACACGTAGAATACTGCTCTGCACTGACAAAAGCAATGTCTTGGATGCTAAATGCAATGTCATAGAGGAGCCTCCCTTGAACACTGGGCCTTAACTTCACTAGATTTGAATAAACACGTGGTGTGAGAGAACAGATTATTCTGATAAAGACTGACTACAGTGGCAAAGAAGATGAAGTCCTGTGCTCCTCACAAGGAACTGCAGCACACAGGTTCAATGACTCAGCTGAGCCTATGGCAGACACAGAAATGAATTGAAATCCCCATTATTATGCTCTAAGACACTAAAATTGCAAAAGAAGAAACTGCAAAGCAAACTAAACTTTTCCCTTATTTCTTCCTCACAGTAGACTTTGTGTAGTCTGATGATGCCACTCCAAAGATCAGCAAAGAAAAACTGGCTGTGTTATGAATTGATTTCTATTTAAAAGAGCTATAATTCAATTTTGCTACAAAAACATATTACAAAATCTAATATTAAATAGATTTGCATAGAAACATTCATCTGAAAGATATTTTATTTGTTTGGCTTGAAACACTTCCACTACAAGCCAAACATTTCAACACTAGGGCAGGAGAACCAGAAAGTGGACCTGACCAGAAACAACAGTGAAAACTACTGGTTTATTTTTGATCTACCAGCTGACAAAATTTAGCTATTTATTAAAAAAAAAAAATAATCACGGGCCTTATGGATGGTGAAACTTGATTTTTTACAACTCAAAATATTCTCATAAATTTATTAACAGGGTGTTATTGGTTGAGAAAGCATATATGTACACATGACTCTCTGATGACAATGACCCTTGGGTTAGAATTCAGACAGATATGGTGATAGATATTTAGACTACATTAACAGCACCCTTCTGTTACACTCACATGACAGTCACCAATACACACTCAGCTCTGCACACATAAAAATTTTAAAATCTTCAAGCCAGCAGTCAGAGTGGTTTCCAGATGAAGTCCCTATTTGCCCCATTGCTGGGATCACAGACAGATAAATCACTGTGTGAGCCCCCTCGCTAAGTAGTGGGAATATTACTTTAGCAAAGTTTGCTAATGGGGCAAAGGACCTTGTATTGTAATCCAGTGACATTTTCAACCTTCGGAGAACTTTTGTTGACATTCCCGAGTCCCTGGCTGCCATCCCAGCATGAAATAGTTTCTGTTCACATAATTCTCGTGTTTACCAGTCATGAAAAACTCTTGCTTTTTTTTTTTTTAAATAAACTTTTTTTTTTTTGCAAGTGAAACTCCGTCTAAAAAAATATTGGCCCCAGGCATACAAGGTTTTGCATAAATTCATATGTGATGAATGGCTGATTTTAATGTTATTTGGGTATTTGTCAGAACCTAACAAATATACATGGTAATGGTGGTTCATAAACTTAAACATCTCAATATACCCTTTCTTCTGGAAATAAATTACGTTTGTTTGCCCTGCCTGGAGTCCTAAGGTAGCCGACATTAGGAATATTTTAAATGTGATCATCCATCCAGCATGTCTTTCAGGCGCCACGAAGATTAAATGAAAGAATCATAAGATGAAGGTCTTTAACTTTTAATCCTTTTACAATGAACCCTTAGATAGACATGGGGGCAGGGTGCCTTCTATGTGAGTAATAATGCCTCTGTTCCTCTTCACTAGGTTAATGAATACCCTAAATGTCCCAAGATCTGATTTTCTTCCCCCCTCCCAAAACTATTGAAATTAGAGCAAAGAGACGGGCGGTAAAACGCAGCGAGAGACTGAGCGAGGGAATGAATATGCATTCGGAGACACCGAACTAAGCGTTAGAGAAAGCAGGGCTGGCTCATCTCAATCAAAGACCCACGGGTTTAAAATGATTAGCATAGATTCCCTCCGAGTTTTGGAGGAGAAATTAAAAAAAAAAATAAGAGGTTTTTTGGCTCCAAGATAAATAAGGCTTTCTGCACTGTCAGGGCGCCTTTGAAGAACACGTGGAGAGTTTGTTTTCGCAGTTGGTATCTATGAGATACGAACCGTCGGCTCTCCCAGCACGTACAAGCCAAACACGTCGCTAATTGGGCTGGGTCCCGACCGAGCCGCGGGCC
>VYXF01002951.1:4551-27856 GCA_013397295.1 Polioptila caerulea
AAAAAAAAAAAAAAAAATGAAATGAAGAAGATCAACATTTAAACCTTAACTAATAGAAAAACGGTGGAGCAACCTCATGTTTCCTTGCCACAGCACAGAAAAAATTAAGATACACATCTTGACCCTCAGCTCTAAGGAGCCTTTGACTTTAAAGGATGCACCCAACTGCTGAACTATGGAAAGAATTGGCTGTTTCCATAAGGCAAAAGTTTCTGTTTCCTTCATTTCTTGGGAAGAGGGGTAAATATTTTCAAGGTTAGGAGACTAGATTTTTTTTCGCTGCTACAGTTAAGGAAAACTCAGGATTTTTAAACTTTTAAGGAAACAAAGCAGCCATACTGAAGCTGGGAGACATGAACATGTGTTGCTATAACCTAAGTAGAAGGAAGGATTTGAGGAACTTGCAACAAGAATGTTGGTTGGTTAGCATTCCATGCAGGAATCGATATGAGGGAGGGTCCTATTCTCCAAAATGGTTCAAGGCACAAAGAGACACATTCCAGTATGTTACTTGCCAGGTCAACACTACTCAGCCCAATTTTTGAGGTGAGTTGTTCTTCCTAAATGTTTGAGAGAGACGCTGCTTAGTCATAGCATAGGAAGATAGTCCTGTTCGGAACTGAGAATAGAGGGCTAAAGTTGTTTTACTCTGGTAGGCTTATCCAATATTTTGGGATACCTTTTGCCTTTCTTTTGCCTTAGCCTTATTTTTCTGCTGCCTTTTCTTAGCCCCATTTTTAGTTCTCTTCTGTTTTACCCATACCAGATGGCACCTCAATATGATGCTTCTGCTGTCAAGTCTGGGAGTGATAAATCATGTCAAACTATGGAAATCAATCAATTTATTAAAAATGAAAGCTGATATTTCCTTTGAAATATCTGGGTTCAGACACATATATAAGATTTCTGTATTAAATTTTTTGTTTAGCTACTATTTTGGATTTATTTGAAGGCAGGCAAATCTAGACCTCCACAGACCACAAGCAATTCCCAAATGCCCAGTGGAACAAGCTGGCCTCTAAAGGACATAATCTTAACAATAAAAAAATTAAGAGAAATAGTGTCTCTGTTTATGATGTCAGTATTTCACTCAAAGTTTGTCTGCCTTCAAATCACAGTATTTTTATGTGTTTGTCCTCAAAAAGGAACTTGGAGTCTGAACTTAGGTGTTTAGGCTCTCTCTCTGGTGGATGGGGATAGCTCTATACCCAAGCATGGAATCCACTGATACCTGAGTTCTGAACTTTCTGATCCCCCTGAGAAAGAATGTTGAGTGCACAGGGAAGAATAAATGCCTTTTTTTTTTTTATTTAGAATATTTTTTGAAGTTGACATTAATTTTTATTTTTTTTTACATCACCCATATGCAGCAGGCTTCCATTGTGAGTAAATTGTATGTAAAATGTGTGTCAAGCTCTTTCTGTCATGGTTTCTAAACTCTACAAGCAGTATGAACTTGAAGACTGTCTGATCACTATTGTGCATTCTTAAGAAAGGCTGGATTGAATATGGGCTGATCTATTACAGAGTTAGTTTATATGCTGTATGTTTGGTTTTTTTCCTTTTTTATTTTTCTTCTCTGATTTTAATACTATCTTCTTCAGTCAGTACTTCTGAATTTTATATGTTTGCTGTAGTGCCTGGGTAAAATTTATTTGCTTCTCCAAATCAGAGATGTAATGATGGTTGGAAAACTGATTTTCCAAACAAATAATCAAAATACCAAAAGAAAAGAACAGACATAATTACAAAATTATGGGCAATGAGAAATTACAGGGTCTGTACTTGGGCCTGTTCATACATATTGAGATATTTATAGCAATTCAGATTGATATAAGTAATGAAAAATAAATAGTTCAAAGCAAGCAAATTAATAAAAATGGAGTTTTACTAGAGGTTAATATTTATACCTACAGTTATGTTTATATTCAATTTTGAAAATTACCTCCTTGATGAAAACCTACAGTTCTTTTTCCCAGGGTGTAGCTACCATTTTAGTAGTCAGAAATAGTCAGCCACAAAACTGTTTGTGTTTTGGTTTAGATTTTAAATTTGGTTAAGTTTATTAAAAATCAAAGGAAAGACCTGAGAAAATCTCAGAATTTCATATTTGTATGAGTACTCAGGATAAAGCAACCTTATGGAAATAATTTCTAGAAGAAACCAATAACTGTGTCAGAATCAAACCAAATTTCTGTTTATTAGTTAAATAACAATTTCATTGTGGCATTGACCATTTTTATGTGCTATGTGATTCAGTTTCTTAATACTTTAGTTTCTAAATGAGAACAAAGATGGGCAAGAATTTTCACAATTTTGAAATCACTGTGGAGATAATTTAATTAGTAAATACTTCTAAAGGTAGGATGGAGATAAGGTTGAATGTTTTCCACTGTTTTGGAAAAACACCCACCAGACTTATGATGTTATATTTTTATGACTTTCTGGGCTTTTGAATTGAGCATTTTAAATTAAATACAGTGTCTGGTACGTGTACATGACATTAGTTTCTGTTAATTGCAGAATTCAGTTAATGAGTGACAGAATGAATCTGTTCTGAAGCCACACTGAGTGGAGTATTTGTATATAGCATTGCTTTTAGGGTGTCTATCTGTGGGAATCCTGATTATAAGGGTAATAGCTCATAAGGTCCAAGTCTTTGCCTAGATATTTGGGCAATTCTGGGTGTGATTCTGTGCCTCCTCCCACTCACCTCAGGGACCTGAAATGATGAAAGGTCAAACTGTTCTTTACTTTTTCTCCCACTTTGTTACTACGAGAACTGTGAAATCTAGCAGACACTTTGAGGGAGGTGGAACATTCATCTGCATGAATGTTCAGACTTCTGCACATGTTTTACTTTCCATTCAGGAGATGAAACCTTTCTCAGTGAAACTCCTTCTGAGTCCTATGTGCATGTTTATTTTTGTTATTCTGTAGAATTATGCGTACATTTTTCTGAATACCTGAGCTATAAAAATATCTGAATTAAGTTTTATACTGTCAAATACACAAAACCTTTCACCGTGGCATTTTTTTCCTACTTTAATTAGGCTAGGATTTATTAATGAAGCTTTTACAATATGTCAGGACAGGTCTGAAGAAACAATAATTCTGTATGTTCATAGAAGATCAAAAATATGCCATCATATATTTATGAAGACTGCTCTAGGCATGATTCCACAGTCTTTTCTCACACATCTGTCAGTGGTGTATAACTTAGAGAATATTGTGCTATTCAGCATGAGAAAATAAAGCTGAATGAGTTTTACTCGACAAAACTCTGCATATGCATTGACAAATTAGAGCTGAGTGGAGAATTTCACATGCTAATGTATATGGAGACAAAATCCTTTGTAGACTGATTTTTTTTTTTTTACATAAAATAGTCCATACTGAAAACAGCAAGGGTTTCAGAAGACCTGCATGGATACACAATGAGTTTCCAACTTAGTTCACGCACAATAAAGAAATATTCTAGTGGTGGAAGCAGGAACAGGTGACGAGGAATGAATACAGAAATCCATGTCCAAGCAGCCTCGGGTGAGATGAGGAAATCCAAAGCACATGTGCAATTGAATCCCATGAGGGATGGGAAGAGCAACAAAAACTTTGTTTTAAAAGAAATAAATCAGATAAGAATCATCTGCTTTTGTGTTTCCTCTTGAAGTTGTTATACCCTATCTATCCTATAAAGGAGGCTAAGAAATAAATTTGAAACTTGGGAACTGGTGCATGGAAAATCATGTGCAAATAATCTACAAAAGCAGGCTTGCTGTGTAAACCAAGTATATTTTTCCACTAAAATTTGTAGTTTCATTGATTTTTCTGCTACATGCCCAGCTACGACACACAAAAGGAAGAATTGCTTTCATTTTCAATTGAAGAGGAAGAAAAAAGTCCAGTCCTTCTTATTTCTATAAAATTGCATACAAAACATAACAAGATATTATTCCTTGTGCAATTGCACTGTAATTAGTTGACCTTAAAAAGAGGGAATAAAGAATGATTCATCTACCCACATGAACATTGAAGAAATATTTGTATTTCCCTCACCAAATTTGCCGAAAGGTCTGTGATGAAATACAGGTAGCATGATGAACTGCTGGTTTCTAGTAGCTACATTCTCACTGGGACTTGCAAGTTGCAGAGAAGAATGGCTGCACAGTCTGGACCACAGGTAAAAATATATTACTGTGAATGAATCTGATTAGACTGAAGCTCTGTAAATGTGTTTTAGACTTGGTGGAACATGCAAAGCTCACTGATAACGCAATGGAAGACCTGTCTCTGCTAATCACCCACATGAACTGGGAAAGAAAATATGTCTTGGAGCCTGAGAAACCATGCTGGGACAAACACATCTTGCAGATGGAGTTAGGGAGTTTCCAAAAGGGAAATGTTTACTGTAAGAAGTAGGTAAAAATGTGTTATTTATCTGTGAAGAATAAGTAATATTTGCCAGACTTTTACAGAACAGCAGGTATATGGGCAATGCAGAACATAGCAGAAAGGATCATGAAGTCCTTGCTGGGAGAACCAGCCATGCATAAACTCCCTACTGATTCTAAACAGCCAGTTGAAGAAAAAGTGCCAGGAAACTGGAGATAACCTCTTAAAAAAAAAAATCCAAAAAACAAAACCAAACAAAAACCCAAAAAACTAGAACACAGATTGAATCTGGTTTGTGTAGAAAATCAGAGCCAAATAGATGAAAGAGCTTTAGTCAGTGTAGCACAGAAAATGGAGTCCTGAAAGATAAAATCTAAGGAGAAAAGAGGATTAAAACTAGTAATTTCTTCAAGAAGAACATCTGGTCGGGCTAAATACACTGCATGAAAAGCAGCCCTTTTAAAATGGCCACAAAATGGTCACAAATCTAGAGTATCTCTGGAAGCCAGCCAACAACAAAAAAATTTCAGCAGAAAAACCCGCATGATCACCATGGCAGAGAAGACTCACCGAGCTCTGGAGCAAGGTGGAGGCAGTGCAAATGTACGATTAACAGATTGGAGGAGGAAGGCCAGTGCTGTTTACCAGGCTGTTGCACATAATTTTCAGCCAACATTTTTACAGAGCAGGTGATTGAGACTCCCCAGATGCATATCTCTGTGAAGATCATCAAATGGCTTTGTGAATCCTGGGTGTAGTCAGTCAAGCTTCTTGGCTGAAACATAATCTACTAAGACTTGAATAAGGCCCAGAGAGTAGCTGAAGTCATTCAAAGTCCTAAATCTTCAGTGAGGGCAGCATGTTGGCACTGTGCATCTAGGATCATACAGCCCAACACAGCCACTCTGCTGCCTGCAGCCACTCTGTGTCTGGCCTCCTAAATGATACTGATGCAGAGAGTGAAATGGAATAGAAAAATAAAAATATTTTCTTTCTCAAAAGTAGTTCTTATGTGTAATGGACTTACTACAGCTGATAAGCTGATGTCCTCCTCTTGTGCAGGGCAGGGTGTAGCACACAAATATCAAACTCCATTTTTAGAAGTGTTACATCTATCTGAATTGAAACCTATTTTTGGGCCACCACAGCCCCCAACCAAAATATAACTAGAATAAAATTAAGATAATTTAATTAGAAGGCTGCACTTATCAGTCAATCCCATTCCCAAAAATTCCCTTGATTCTGAGATAAAACAGGATGGAAGCCTTCTAAAAACTGGCTTGGGTGTGATCCTGCCCACCCTGCTTTAGGAGAATCAGTTTTAACAGCGAAGGTGGACTAGATGATCTCCAGAGTCCCTTCCAACTGTTCTTAAGAGATGGCCACTGAAAACATATAATGGATTGGAATAATAGAAGAGATTGACTACTTTTGTTCTCATTCAGAGGAAGTTTTTCATATTCCTAATAAATATTTTTTATTTTTTAGGTGAAGTAGAAAATCTCAGAGGCAAGTGAGAGCTGGAAAATGAAATAGAATTAACAGTCCAATAGCTAGCATACTGCTTTTGAGTGTAAGATTTACTCGTGTCTTTATTTGTCATCTGATTCACAGCATGGATTTGGATCTCTCTCTTCTGCAGCTTGAGTTTCCTAAACAGTAGGACTCAGAGGACTCTTTGGTTTTTCTCATTTTGCAGATACTTAATTCAAGCTCTGAGAAGCTTTTTTAGTAAATTTGTAATGAAACTTGGAAAAGCTTTTGGGAATGGTTCAACACTATCCATAGGCATCATTTTTACTATTGTTGGAAAAGTCCAGTCCAGATTTGATGCCTTTGTGTGATACAGGCTTATGGTTTTGAGAGAAAGGAAGTCCACGGGACTTCTCAAATGTGTCTGTAGCATGCTTCTGGGGTGACAGGACGATTTACTGTTAGAGACGGCTACTGTTGCTATTGCTGACATTCATGTGGTGTAGCTGAATTTCTGAAACTCTTCAAGTCTGTTATTTTGAATCATTAATAGATGAATGAGTGGGTGGATTTGGATCGTGCTGCTCTGCTACCCTTACAGCCCAATGCAGACCTTGCTGAAAGTGCTGTAGTGACTGTGCTGGAGGTGCATTTATCTGGCTAGCTCGAGGATTGATTGCAGCATTAGCTGTAGGAGTATGGACTTCTTATGCAGACTGTGCACCAGACTTCCTGATATCATGGGACTGGAGTAGCAGATGTTTGTGTTAATTGAAGTGTGTTGAGATATCCTTTACTTGTCTGTGGTATAGACATTGCTTTAAAATGCCTATTGAACAGACAGTGCAATTGCTGTGTGGACGTTTATAAATGCAGATACTACTGATTCTGATGTTAATGCACCGTTATGAAAGCAACGGGAATATTGGTTGAGCCCCTTTTCCTACTGGAGTTTCCCTCCTATTTTGAAGAGGAACACAAAAGCAAATTCTTCAAGTCTTCAGAGCAGTCAAAGCATATTTAGTATTAGTCACATCAAAAAGGGTTATCTAAATCTACATTTTCTTGTCATGAAAGTAAATAGACTGTAACAAGTACCTATAGCAATTTTTAGAGAAGTGGAATGACTTCTTTTGTATCTGTCACCTGCTTGATTATTAGAGACATCCGTAACATGCTTGAAACCGTGAAGAGTGTTTAATTCTTCTGGACAAGCAAGGTCCTCACTGGGAGAATGTCTGGTTTCTTATATAAGTTCTGTTGTTGCTGCTGTCATGAACACTAGGACAGCTGGACTGCTAAAGTAGGCTTCTTCTTGAAGAAATGACTCAGAGAGCAGAAATGTGTCCCTTTTGTCATCTGAGTGTGCATTATGCAGTGCAGCCTCTCTGCAAAGTTCTTGTAAAGGAAAGCAAACAAAAATATCACCCTTACAGACTCTATCTAGGATATATTCTTGCCTTCTCGTGCCTTATTACTATACCAACAATCTATCAGAGTGAATTATATGCTTGGTAATACTCAAAGAATCCTGAAAATAGCATATAAAAATGAGCTGACTGATGGGAAGTCTGATGAATAATCCTGTTGGTAGACAGATTGGTTGAGGTTGCTCTTTCATTGAAAAAGAGATGGGAATCATATTACACACAAGTAATTGATTTATAAACTGATTAATGCTGGGAGTAGGTTTCTGCTTTTAATAGGCATAGCTATTTATGTCTTGATATGCATTAGTATCTATCTAATGACAAGAAATTTTCTAGCACTTTTTCTTCGTTCAAGAGGCTCTTAGCATTATTTTGCAGGACCTGAGGATCAATACTTCTATGAACAGAAGCTTTTCAGCAGTCCCCATGGACAGCGATTACCTTTTAGAAAAGAGGTTGTATAACGTTGCATGTTCATATGGATGCATCCTCCTCACATAAGTCAGTGGCAAGCCTAAATGCTTACTGTCTCTACAAATCTTGTCTGTTGTAAGCTCTTACTTTTTCCAGGTGTAAAGTATGAATCCTCTAATGCCATTTCTGGAATGCTTATCACTCTTGCTGACACAGGCCTTTTTGGTATCACAGTCAATTTTAGTCAATTTAGTCTTATACAAGGATTGTTAACAGTATTGCTTTCTCAACTTCAGAAATTCAATAATGATAAATATAATAGTGATGATGATGATAATAATTACTATTACTTAAAAAAAGAAATCAACCCAACAATCTCTTTTCTTGAATTTCTCTGCAGAATGATTCTTGGCTTCCATGTGTTCTTGTGTTATAAGACTGAACTGTTTATCTAGGTCTAGTTTTACCATTTTAAATTCTGAGACCATAGTTAGGACTTTGATCAAGCACAGAGGACGTTTTCTCTGGGCTTAGGAAACAAACAGAGGTCTCAGAAGCTTAAACTCGTAAACAGATGAAGGTTCATGTAGTACTGAGAAGATGATAATGTTACTTGCTGTACTGGTTCTAGATGAGATTCTGTCATAAGATTTATCTTTTGACCAACTGAGAGCCATGTTGTTGTGAACAGATGTCATAATATGGAGCAGAGCAGCAAGTGCATTTTAAATGGAAAAGACACAAACTTTAAAAAATATTAAAGAAGAGGAAAGCAGACAGTTTACATTAAAAATTAGGTGACCAGAAACTACTATGAAAGTACTGTGTCAAATGTGAGCTGGACTGTAGTTTTTTACCAAATTAGTTAACTTAAAAACAAGTTGTAAAAATAAAATGTTACTTTGTGTACAAAGCTTCTCAACATGAACATTTTAAAACCCTTATTGGCATTGTTCAATGAGAAGTAGTGCGTAGTGTCCTTAGGATTTGTGATTGTGTGGAGGTAAGTGCAAGCACAATGAGCATGGAGAAGAGAGTTAATCAGAGTAATGATTGTACCAACAAGGTGATAATGTCAGGAGTTCATACAGCACGTACCAGAAACTGCATTAAATCTGTGACCCTTTGCTACTTTTTGCTTGTGGGGAAAACAAAGAATTAGAGGGGAAAAAGTATGAAACTTCTATACAATACATATGCCTTGATTTAGGTCCAAATTTATTAATTCAAAATGCAAACTTGACATTTAAAACCTGTTTTTTTAAAAAAGTGCCATCAGACGCTGAAAGTAATCTTACAGGGTTTCTCAACAGAGATTTACATGTAAACTTAATAATGAAGCAACATAGGTGATATTTACCTATTTCTAACATTCTTTGTATGGTTCAAGGCATATTATTTCTGTTCAAATAGTAAACACTTCTAATGTTTAAAATTGAAAAAGAAAATTTCATTAGAGAAATCCTCTTTCACTGATTTAATGATATCTAGTGTCTACCTGCACCTGGGCTGAATGTTTCTCTTCTTGCATTGCAGTAAGATCTTTCCAGTGTTTGAAAGTGTGGTGAAGTTGAAACCATTACTGAGAAGGAGAATTCCCAGAGCACTGAGTCCAAACCTTAACAAGTATTGTAAAATTAGTATGAGTGTCCTGCAGTGTATACTAATAGGAGCAAACTTTCCATAGAAATCTGTAGATTTATTTATTAGTGTTTTTGGAGGTCAGTCCCTCTCACTTGTTCAACTTCCCTTATGTGCAAGAGGGCTGTAGAGGGGCATCCATTATTGTTTCAAGGTTGCTGATGAAATCTTCCTTCTCAGGTTCTAGACCATTTATTAAATGGAATGATGGCATACAGGTACATCAAGCTGAATTATCAGCTGCACCTCTTATAACAAGGTCTTTATGATACAGTGTTCAGACAGCTTGGTTTTAAGTTTAAATTCTGAAGGTTTGAATCAAAAAATGTGATGTCCCATATACCTTTTTAACTTCAATAAATGTGGAATTTATGGCTCCCTAGATATTATAGTCCAGAGACAATTTCTCTGTTCTCCTATCTGAAAACTATAATACCCTAACAGTGTGCATGGCAAAGATTAGAGGAATGGTGATGATAGTGCTCAAATGTTAGACTTTTTATTCAACAGCTGGATAGCCTTTCAGAAGCTGCCACATGCCACTGCCTTCTCTCCTTTCCACTGTTCACTCAAAAAACTTGCAACGTATGAAAGGTTAACTTGAGGATAAAAAAGTGTACTGATCTTTTTCAAAAACTTCAGTCTTTCATGATATACTGAAGGTTTGAGCATGTAATCCTGACTTGGGTAAAATTCACATTTGTGTCAAAAAAGGCTTTATAGCTGCAGGATCAAGAAGTCTGGATATTCTGCTGCCGGAGTGGCATGTCAAGAGCAGCCTTATGTTGGATTCCTTTGACTTATCATTTGGCATTTCCAGATTCATAGATAAAATCCTTAATCTGTTGTTGGATAGTGAACAAGTAGTGCTCCAAATGCTGAGTTCTTTTCTGTTTTGTTGAGACTGCATCCATCCAAATATTATTTTCCTAATTTTGGGTGCCTGAGCCTCATATTTTACTTGGGTCTAGGAACTTCCTTTAAAAGACCACCAAATATTTTCCAAAGAATTAGGAAATAAAGCTCCTCATGGGACAGATCCCCAAGGGGCTAAGCTGCTCATATTGGCAACATGACCTGGTTTAATTGGGCATGTCAGCATTCCTTCATATACTCATGGTCCATTTGTGGCTGAACATTGCCTTCCTCTCCCACTCATCACTCTTACCTTTCTGGTCTATAAGGAAAAAGTAAATGTTTTTAGGCCATTTGAAGTGATGTGAGCAGTTTCCTGTCATTCACTGTGCAAATGTGATGGCACAGAGGAGGAGCCAGGAATCTGTGGGTAAAGCAAGAACATTTTGGGCTTAAGGGGAGTGCTGTAGGGCAGAACTTGGAATAGAGAGAGGAACCCACCTTTCATTTTAAGCCTTATTACTAGACATGAACTTAGCCTCTTAAGCCAGAACAAATAAAACCATCTGTTTTGACTAATGTTCCTAAAAGGTAAAAAAAGTAAAGGTGAAAAAGGTAAAGAAAGTAAACGTAAAAAAGATTTTTAAAAAGTCTATTTCTATTTATTGAAAAGAGAAAAGGAGAAAGAGCTGTGATTTATTAGTAGTAAGTAAAATGCATATGCTGGTAAAGAAAACCAATCAAACAAAAACCTCAGAAGAATCTAAAGGCTCTTAAGAACGCTTACTCTTTAAATTTAAGAAGACTTTCTGAATTTCTGAGCTGCAACTAGTAGGGATGAGGAAATCTTGGAAATAAGTAGTATGGCAGAACACCTGTGCCTTTCAGCTGCTCTTTCACAGTGCTGTTGCTAGAGATCACAGCACAGCCTGAAAGGCTTTGGCTATGACAGTTTAGAGCTTGGAGGAGAACAAATAGCATTGTTTTTTTCTTTACTTAGAAGATTCCCAACCCATGCTATCGCTTTTCCTCTTAAATCTTATCTCCTTGAAGGCATTTTTGCCTCTGCCATTTTGTCTAATCTATGTCACTGAATGCAGCTGGAGTAAAAAATGGTATTAAAATACCTAGTTTCTTTTCAGAGTTACTTCAATTGAAAATCTATTCTCCCAGTTTATAAATCTGTTCTCTCTACATCTTTATTCAAACCTAAGTTGGTAAACTATCCTTGGAAGCTTCAGCATTTAAACTTGGAGGTTTACATTCTGAAGAACATAGAAGAGGGGTAAGGAAATAAAAAAAAATAAAATCAGAAAGTAAACCCAACTCCAAATAAAGCTTCTGGGCACAGCAGAGGACAAGGGTCTCTTAATAGAGAAATTGAGAATGCTGGGTAGTTTTGCAGTGGAGTGCTGATATTGACACAGGGCTCTTATTCAACTTTTCCAAATCTCACTGATAAATTAAGAAATGTTCTATGGATGGCACTTTTCATCATGTGAGTTATATTCTATGGAGTTGCATGAACTTGGAGATTCTCAAAATACCATGCACCATTAGAACTGCTATGCTATTGATAGTGAGAGGTTTTATAAATACACAACTGTGGAAAGATAAAATCATGATTTTAAATGTGATAAAGAAACATAAATGAGGAAAGTAATTTCATTTACACTTATTTACATTTATTTTACACTGTATCGCACTTATTTTCAAAATAGGCTTCTAATTTACCCTCGCTCTCCTGCATTTTTTGGATTGATTCCCATCTGCTCCTCATGCTGCAATGTTTAAGCAGTGTCTTTTCAGGCTGTTCAAGTTGTATTTTCATACATTAGCTGTCAGATAAGGTGCTGTTTTATGTCCAAAGTTACACCATGCCTCAATATTTTATATCGAACACCTAGCACAGAGGTTGGATAGACACATAGGAAAATAGTTTTATACTTTAAAAAAACAGTTGCAGCTGGTTCTTGGCAAGCTCCTTTGTTATTTTTATTGGCAGAACTTGAAGATATGTGTGTCTTTGTCCTGTGCTTAGAAGTTTGAGTGAAGCTCTAACTTCCACTAACCTCATTTAAGCCCTACTACTTTTATTTCAGGGATCTACTTGGCAGACTTCGGTCCTATAATAAACTAGTCCAGAGTGATCGTGTGAGAAACACTGCCTTGATCATAGCAGCATGTTTCTCTCTTTAAATCTACATCCTGGCTTTAAGTATTACAAGATCTTGAATAGAAAGCAAAGAGTAACTTGGCTGATGCCAAAAGCCAACATAAAAAAAAAAAAAAAAAAAGGATTCAAGACCAAAATGCCATGTTACATAACTTTTGACTAAATTGCCCTGCTTCATGAGCATCTCAGCTGGAAGCCTGAAACTATTGCAGTATAAGACAATACTCATGTGAGACAGAGTATTTCAATAATGCATCACTGTATCAGATGTGCTGAGCTACTGATGAGCAGAATAAGAAAGATAGTATTTTTTATTTATGTGTATGCTTATTCATATGGGAAAAACTCATCAAGTGTAGTTTTTCCAGCTGAGATACTTAGCCATGCAGTGATGTTTTTTGATACTTACTTAGCAAGTAGTTATTTGTCCAATTTTAGGTGAATTTTGTTGTCGTAATTATAGTGACACTATTAACAATGCCAATGTGATTTGGGGTAATGTTGTTAAAGGAAGAAAATGGGAAAGACCTGCCTATGTTACCAGTGAGCTTGTTCCAACCAGTCTAATAAGCACAGGACAAATTTGTGATTTATGTATCTTTCAGTCTCCTTCAGGGTTTCTCTCCCTTGGCTTTTCGTCCATGACAGTTACAACATTTCTTCCTGGAATCCCAGTGACCAAACACTGATGTTTGCTCTTTGAACCAATGAGAAATCCTACCTCTGTTTGGTTTTGTGTAATCTTTATTGGGAACGAAAGACTAACAAGATGGCTGAATCTATTCAGAAACAGCATCTCCAAAATGAAATGCTTGTTTAACCCTATTCCTGAACATACGAGGCAGAGTAGAGGCTTAAAACAGTAGAAAGGAATTTAATCATTCGTCAATTCTAATTGTAACCCCAGTTTTTCTCTGTAATTATTTGTTTGTTTCTTTTTCTCCAGCTAATTTCCAATTGTGGATCATCTGGATTCCTGTGGGATCTCTTAATCTATGTCTCCTTTCTTGCCTGATAGAACTTGCTGACTCTGAGCTGTCTGTAGTTTCCCAATTGTCTGTCTGGTTTTAGACTAGCAGATCTTCAATATTTTCAGAAGGGTTTCCGTTCTGGGTCTTAGCCATGAAAACAATAAATCATTCCCTGCTTTACTGGAGATTGATAAGGGACACTTTCCAGTAATCACCCTCTTTGTTTTTAATCTGGAAAAGGTCTTTGGCTTTTGTTGTTCGCTTTTTATTGTTTTTTTACTGTTTTTTGTCATGGGCAAATGCTAGGGCATACATTCTGTATTGATAAAAAAAATTTTGTGAAAACTGTGAATTTCATCTTAAACATGATTGGTCACAGGACCTTCCAGATAGGGAGGAAGCTATTGGAAGCCTGTGAGAAATCATTAAAAAAGACAATTAAAGGAAGGTTCAAAACTAGTTGAAGAATACAGCCTGATATTTTTTAGGCTAAATAAGAGCTTTGATAATGAAAAAAGGTGAATTCTGTATCTAAGTGAGCTGTAGAAATCAAAGTAAAGGAATCTGGGATTATTTCATAAAATCCCAACACATTTTAAAATTTATTGAATAAAGCATTTTGATTTTTTCTTCTAGAATAACTTAACTTTTGATTTTCAAAATTACCTCGAAACAAATCCTTTTCTTTTTTATTTGGAGGGTGCTTTGAAATAAAGAATGTTAATTTCAGTATTCCTTGTGAGAAATTTAAAGCTATGACTTTGGCATCAATTTCACAGAAATAAAGTTCCTTGCTACAGGTAGAGTCATGCTTCTCTTTGGCAGGTCCATAGCTAGTTCCTTGAGGCAATGAACCTATTTTTTACATGGGATGGGGACAAGGCCCAGCAAAGGCTTAAACAGAAACAACAGAGGGTTGTGATTCCTGGATTGGTGCCATGGAAGTGGAGGCAGGTGGATGGCACTTCAATGCAATCATTGGCGTGCCAAGGTACTTGAATGCCAGAAAGTGAATACTGAAACCCAAAGCCTTCATTACTAATTTGAAATAGTTTTTTTTTTTTTTTCCTTCCCCACCAATGTCATGGTTTAGGAATGGTACTTCCATACTCTTCCCAGTGCCCCCCCTGAGACTCCTCAAAGCATGTCCACTCCTGCTTCCTGGTTTTCTCCTCCCCCTTCCCACTGTGGCAGGATGACATTGAGAATTGGAGGTTCAAAACGCAAGGATCATGAGTTGAAATAACATTTTGCTGGAAACAGTAATGAGATAAGAAACCAATCTCATTGCTATTGTAACAGCAACAATAGTAATGAGAGAGGGCATAAGAAAAGAACTGACTCAGACAACTAAACCCCCCCAAAATAGACAATACTAGATGGTTCCCTCCACCACATATTCTTGACATGAAGACTCCCTTCTCCCTGGAAGAGAGTCCCTGTCCCCTGCCCCTGATTATGACTGATGTGGTATAAAATAACCTCCATGTCCTAGTCATGCCCCTTCCCAGCTACAGCAAAAAATTAACCCTGTCTTGGGTTAATCCCCAAAGGTAGTGTACCTGGATTTTCACAATAAATCAGCTAAAAATGGCAAGTATAAATTGTTGTGCATGGAAGACCATGAAAGGAGAAAGCTGCTCCTAACTGAACTCAGAAGAGGTAAAAGTGAATTCTACAAAAGATGGACGATGGGGCTGGTGACCCAGAAGTGTAGAGTAGTTGTATGATCTTGCTGGGATTGACTTATGAGAGCCAAGGCTGACCTTGAGTTAAATCTGGGAAGGAATGTTAAGAGCAACAAAGGATTCTACAAGCACCTCAGCAGCAAAACGGAGACTGAGGCAAATGTGGTCCCACTGCTGAATGGGCCTGGGGAACTGGTGAAAAATTACATGGAAAAGGCTGAGGCACTCAGTGCTGCCTTTACCTCAAATTTTGCCAGTAAGACCAGACTTCATGAATCTCTGACCCCTGAAACCCATGGGAAAGTCTGATCTCTTCTTTCACTCCTGTCTTCTCTTATTGTCCTTCTGGAGCAGCATCTTACCCTCGGCCTTTCTTCCTCCCTGGGTTGCAAACAGTCTGTTCCAACCAGATCTAAATGTCAGAAGTGGATGTGTGTTACATTTCCCTGACTTCTCCTAGCAGGAGTGGCAAACTAAAAAAGGCCAATGTTGATAGCAAGAATGTGTTTGTTGCACTGGCACCATCATGGACACAGAGCGTAGCCAGGCAACAGGAAAACAGGGAGTTCATTTATCAGACAGGACACAGAACAAGCTCTAAATGTTCTTCCCTCTGCTTTGAATCAGGGAAAGCAATTTGCAAAAGAATATGTGCAGAACATGCAAAATCTTGCACAAGGGAAATTTCTGTTGCAAGAAATAGTCAGAAGTGGGAGTAACATAGGTAGAAACACATACTCAGATTCAGGTAACAAGATTATGAGTGCTGACTTGCAACCTGCCCAGAACAGATCATAAGTCACTGGAAAACTGCTTTCAGTGTAAAATAAATAACATATGAGCAAAGAAAAGGCAGTGTGCACTACTTGAACCTGGATGTTATCATAAAAAGAGAATGCATTTTGGGTGGACTCTAGGCTTAAGACAGGATTTAGATTCTTGATTTTTTAATTTTATTTTGAAAAAAACCCAAAATTTGGTCTGTATTTTACAAGCATTTCATATAATTTCCCTTGCTATGAAGAAGAACTTTAGTGATAGTAATTATAAATGATGCTTGATTTTCTTTCATTTTGGCTGAAATTCTTTTTAAAGAGCATCAAAATATATAATTTTGATGAAAGTTTATTGCTAATTTGAAGTAAATTACGATAAATAGCAGGTGATGTCTCTCTATTTGGAGTTACAATTAAAAGATTGTATCAATACTGGGTCTGAGCATACCTGCTGGACTGTCTTGTCTCCAGCCTGCAGCAGGTGCCTGTGAAAAGCCTAAACTTGTAATGATAGTTCCTTTCAAAAATTTCTCAGCCATTGGAATCTAGGAGCTTCCTGAGGTGAAGGTAGGGTCCAGGATGGGTTTTTATCCAGTCAGCTCTTAAGCTGTCATAGGGGATTTGCAAAGTGTGGTAAACACAGGAACAAAATCACACCATTCAGTGACAGAAATTTTAATAGTAATTAAGAATTTTTCCCTGTTTGATTAGGTTTTATAGCACAAAATAGAATAACATATTGCCAGAAGGGCAGATTTAATCAATATCTTGCTTCCCTGAGGGATATTTTCGTATCAATTTCACTCTGTGACATTTAACTCATTTTTTATATCTTTGTTGTCCTATGGAAGAGAGTTCTGCAGCTCATCATGGGAATGAAGAGCTTCTGGATTAATTCCTTAAATATTCTTTATAATTCAAAGAACAATGAATACACTTTAAATTCACTGTTTAAGATCAGAGATCAATATTCTCTGTGCACCTTTCTCGTGATTGTATAACTGTCCATTATCTCTCTCCTCAGATGCCTTTTTTCCTAGCCTAAGGAATCAGTCTATTTAACCCTACCCTGTAAAGAAAACACAAAAAGCTGGAGGTCTTTTGTCCCCTTTCTATGCATCTTTCCTAGTTTTACTTTCAAATTTAAAATTATGGGTTGGGATTGAAATCCAAAAAAGTGTTCAAAACAAGAGGATAAATGGATTTGTTCCATGGTACAAGGATGTTCTCTAGTGTTATAGATATAGATATATAGATATATAAATATATATATAGATAACTAACCTTTCTGATTTTTAAGGGTTTCCTAGAACTCTGTGCAGTCAGTTCTTTGCTAATCTCAATAACTTGGTGTCTTAAGCAAGTATTGTCACATAACTTTTCTGCATCACCTAAGGATATGTTCAGCATTTATGAATTCTGCTGTAGATTATTGTGTATCTCAACTACTTACATCCTCCCCCCTGAAAATCGACCAAATAACTAGCCACTTACTTTTTAACCTCTTCATCCATTGAAGAACCTTCCCTCGTGCCCTGATTTTCTTGAAGAAGTTCTTAAAAGTCCTTTGGTAAGAGAACTTGTCCAATACATATTGCAAATGAAATGTATCTTCTGGCTATCCTTTGATCATACTTTGTCCATATCCATATCTATTTTTCTAGTAATTTTCTTAGGATTTTATTCCATTCTAGATCCAGGACTTGGCCATTATTGTGCTTAATGTGGCTCTTGTCAGCATATTTCCCTGGTCTGTTGAGATGCCTCTGAAAGAACATTTTGGACTCTCTAGCATTTCGATCTCCCATATTTTCTGACTGCTCTGCAATTTATGAAGCTGCTGAGAATGTTCTATGTCCCATTGTTTGGGTTATTAATAAAGCCTTTAAATAGTGTTGGCCCAGATATCAGTCTTCAGGTGACCAGTTGGATTCTGTGCTACTGAATGCAACTCTTCAAGCCTCATGTTTCAGATAGTTTTTCACTTTTGTTATCATCTGTTAATCCAGTCAGTATCTCAATGGCTGGGCTCTGAGGATACCACAGGAAACATTGGCAAAGGTATTGCTAAAGGTAAGGTAAAACAGCGGGCACTGTTCTCATCAAAGAAGGCAATCATATTGGTAATGGGTGATTTTTTTTTGTCAGATACATGCTGGTTGTTTCCTTGCAAATTTGCTAGAGAATGCTTTTGCAGTATCTTCTGTCCCCTCTTTCTGTACACTTCGGTGCTGATCTAGTGCTGTGGACCTGTATAGTTAATTTAGTTATATTCAGTTTGGATGTCTCCTAACTCTCATCTTCCTCTGCATTTATAATTGCTTTGCTTCCACAGGCTTTGCCAGTAGGCTCAGAGATATTGCTCTGGACTGTTTACACCCAGCAGTCAGGGTGACTGGATTCACACACCAGGCCTTGCATCTTTGTTCACTCTTTATTATTTATGATACAATTTTTGATAATTTGCTTGATACGGACATCAGCGCTGATGGTTTCTTGGATCTTCCTGGAGCTCATTTTAGAAGCACATATTAAATTTCCTGTTTTACAGACCTCAACTACCAAAGCAGTTGTAAGCTGAAGGTCATACACTGTTTAATAGTTCAATACTTTCCTCTCTGAATTACTTTTAATATTCTTGAACAACTAACTATGCTGAAAATGTGTTGCTTTTCATTTTATCAGTATTCTATAACCTCTTGTAACAACACTTTGATTTGAGATGAGAGTTTTTCATCAGCAGCCCTAAATATTCTGGGATGAGAACTTCCTTGAGCTCTGCCATGATGAACTTGGGCAGGGGGAGAAATATGGGGATTTTTTGGTTTGGCTTTATCTTAATCACTTCTTTGATCTTTTATTGCTTCTTTGAACTGTCAAGATTCCTGCATTTAATGTGTTTGAAAGACTTACTTGTAATATTTATGACTTTTGTAAATGATTCTACAGTGCTTTGTTTTCTTCATTTTGACATGGCTTTAGTTTTTTGAAAGATGTTTGCTTCCTTTTGTTAACTACTTCTGTCCTGTTGTTAATCTGTTCCAAGTTGCCCTTTGCCTCTATTTTTTTTTTCTCCTTTTTTCCAAGGTAGTGTTTATATGTCTCCAGCTAGGTATCCTTAAATGCCGCCAGCAAAAAATTTAACTCTCAGCTGCCTGACTAGCTCTTTCTTATCACACTGCTTCATCCTGAAGTTCCCTTCCATGAAGCAAACATGCTGTAGTATCCAATACATATTGGTTGTGGATACAGTGCTGTTCCTGCACGCTACTCAGAACAAAGTCAAAAGCTGTTCTTTCACTCTTCAACCTTATGTTGTTTCATAAAAACCTTGATTTGTGTCTAAAAATTTACTTTTGCTGCCAGGCTATGGTGTTATCCCTGTCCAGATTTCATGAGTGTAGCTGAAGTCTGCAATTCCTACTATATTCTCTGGCCTCATAGCACTCCTTACAATATGTGTTTGGGGAAACTATCTTTTGCTCTGGAGAGGATGCTCAACTATGTACCCAAGTTTCTTCCTTGCAGGCCACTGGAGATAGGTTTTCCATTTTATCTGTCTGCTTCTATCCTTATTTTCTTTCCATAATTAACTTTGAAGATGAGGTACAGTCTGGGCAATGGATCCCTCTAAACGTGTCTCAGCTTCTTTTGTGAAACGCATGATGATCAAATCTATACCCAACTTCATTTTATTGGCATCTTTGCTCCCATTCCTTAATGTAGGTATAGAGAACCCAACATTAGATCATCTTCCTCTCCTTCTGCCCACTTACCTGCTAAAGAATCACTGGATGATCTTTCTTGAGCGTAGTACAGTTCTGGAGTGTTCCTGAAGGTCATCTCAACAGATTCCTGTATATCTTTATTTAATTCTTCAACAGTTAAGTGCTCTCCCTGTCCCTTTGTAGGTGTTTAGACTGCGGTAATTTTCTCAGAAAAGACCAAAGGATGTTTGTTCTGTCTGCTCACTATAATGCCTCAGAGGCAAACCTGACAGAGCAAGAGGCTGAAGTAGGTATTTTTTAGAAGGCCTCAATGGGCACACCTGGGCAGCACAAGAGCCCAGCTGGGCTACTCCCAAGATGAACCCCAAAATGGTCACAAAGTGGACGACTGATCACGAGGTCCCACACTTTTATAAGTTTTGGTCCATCAGCATATTGGAGTTAATAGTCCAGTTATAGCTTCAGGTTATGAAGCTCTATCCTCCTTGTTTTTCTCTCTTCAGTTCACCATAGTTTATGCTCTTGGGCCTGAAATTTGTATCGGTTGTCTTTGGTCCCAGGCTAGGAAAGGAATTGTTTTGTCTACTACTCTGTGAAGAGAGCTTACTAGCACTTAATATGAAACCCAGAACTACCCACTAAAACAGATTTTCAGAATCTGAAAAATATAAAAGCTAAAATTTAAGGCATCAACTAGGGCACATACTCATGTGTGGAAATGAGATACCTTGCCCAAATACAGCATATTTACTCTGTGTGACTGCTGCTAATATTAGCACTCTCCTTCACCCAGTCTTCTTCTACTTGTGGTGTTTGTTTTGAGGACCATGCATGAAACCTGCAAAGTGAGAAAAGAAACTAAAAATTGTGTTAACTTCTTTTGCTAAGATGCAAAAGAAACTCCCTCTGTACTCTCTGTGCAGCAACATACATTTGCCTCTTGTGTGCAGAAAGAAGTCAACCTGTTGACGTTCTTGGTTTGCTCTGTGTTGTTTTGATTTATACAAGTGCATGGTGCAGTTTAGCATTTGTGGAGAACTAGCCTCCTAAAATAGACAAAACTTTGATAAAAGATGTTATTGTGGTGGCAACAGTGGGAGGGATTTCCAAGCATGCATTTTAAGTGTGTTCAAGCTGTTACCAAATCAGAATTGTTATCTGTTCTCTGCCTTGCATTACGTATGCATTAACCACCCCTCCCCCTCCGCCCAGAATTCCTAAGATACCAATCTCTCATTATTAAACCAAGAACAAGAGCCAAATGATTGAGATTCCTACTTGGCTTATCACATTTGGAAAATTGGCATCCTTTTGACAGTAAGACATGACAAGCTACATCTATACTAGAAAAATAATGTGTGTTAGAAAATAACTTTCAGCTAGCACAACATCAATCATGATTTTGTATTTAATTTAGAGTGAGATTAAAAACATCTATTGCAAATGCATTACTCCATTTATTGAGACAAGTTTGTCGCTTTTAATACTAAGATTACTGGATACTAGAACTTGCTCCTGTGAATATTAGGAAGCCTTTGAGGGTTTATGGATTGACTAGGTAAAATGTGCTAATTTAGTTAACAAATTTGATGAGTTAGTTCCATATAGAGGAGTTCATGGGTATGTGTAGAAGGAAGGAATTTAGTGTACGAGTAAAACATTGATTCCTAACTGCCAATAATCCCATGCAGCACTTTGTTGCCTGTGGAGTTGGGACAGTGGAGTGTAAGAGAAGATGAAAACTAGCAAAGAAAGCCTTATGTCTTCCTTTCACTCTTCCTTTTTTTTCCATACTGGTATGATAGCTTTTATTTTGCATTACTTCTAGTTTAGGTGCTTTCATATTCTGTTAATGGAGCTGTGCTTAGTTCCAACAGTAAGAAGGGCAGTTGCAGTTCTAAAATGAGGCCTGTAGCCATCTCATTTTGTGGTACACCTTTTTTCTTGTGTCATTTGCTCATGTGCTCCAATATTGCTATTACTGGTTTTACTGTTACTGTTGTTCCTAGTTCTCGCTGTTTATCTTTTAGTGAATGCATAATATTCTTGCCATGGGCATTTTTTTTTTTTTTTATGATGTGCAGAAGAATTAATTTTGAACAATTGAGTTTTCTTGCCTGAGGTCATCAGCCATCCCTACAAAATTATTGAAATGTCATTTAATTGTCCTAGAAAGATGAGAAAAAAAACCCCCAAGATCCAGCTCACGTACATTCAAAATTTTAATTCTGTTGTGCTACCCTAATAACTTTGTAAAATCAGAAGTATTTTCCAGTCGTGCACAGAATACAGCTTCTCAAAAAGCCGCCTACTATGTTATCTTACTTTCACCCCAATCACTTTGTGATTGTGTGCGTGGAATAAAGGAACGGAATTTTTTTGCAAATAAAACAAATAAACATTTTATTTTTCTGTACTCTCATTTTTACTGAAAAAACTTCACTTTGCTTAGTCATAAAAATATGATATGTGTTAATGGATATTTTTCATTTACACTCTGCTCTATTCTGTTGGGTAAGAATGGGAACAGGCACATATTTTTGGAAGGGTGGTTAAAACCGAAAGAAGGGAAAAAGTGTCCATCAGAGTCATACTTTTAAGAGTTAAAGTGCCTGGGAGAACACTTTTCCCCTCCTCAAACTGATTTCTGACAAATGGAGAGCATTGTGAATGAAGGTATGTACATTGGATTTTAGTGATTTTAGCAAGTTGAAGACAGCAGCATGCAAACTATTACCAAAAAAGAGCAAAATGGAAGCAAAAATGGGCAAACATGTATATAATAATTTAGTTTAAAATTTTAAAAATTTATTTATTTAATGTATTTCTGTAATGTACACAACCACATAACAATTTAAATATGGAATGATGCAACATTCAAATTTTTAAGGTGTTTTGTTTCTTGTTTCTCAGTAGAGTGGCTGGTCCTTGCTTGCATGCAACTCGCATTGAAATTTATTTGCTGCATTTCACGGTAGTATAGATTTTTTTGGGATTAATGGGAAGTGTTTTCTAACAGAACTGCAACTTTTGGAATGATTTTGGCTTAAAAGAAAAATAGTCTCTAGGTATGAATATTGTATGGAGTAGGGGAAATTGTGGAGAGAGCAGAATGACAGATTGTGGCTCCCCTCACCTGTGCTGTTGGTGAGGAGGAAGTAGAGTCCAGAGTGAAGGGATGAATTTATTCTGTGAAAAGCTGGTCGTGGTTGTGGTGGGAAAGTGTTTTAGTTATGTCTATTTCTGACCATCAGGCTCTATTCTTCATTGTTAATAAAATAAATTCATGAGAAAGAATCTGGGTGGGCATCTGGCAGCCAGCCAAGCTGCCTACATTCTAGCATGTTTTCTAAATGTACACACATTCCAGTTTTTGTCCTGCCTTCCTTCTGTTTTTTTCCAGAAACTGACAAATTGGGATTAATATTGAAAATATCCAAATCCAAAGCACCACATTTAACACAGAATTCTGATAGTCTGGATTAATGTAGCCAAAAATTGTGCTATTTCTGGGAACATGGGTAGAAAAGAATGTGTTGCTTTTATCCAGTTTTAATCTTAGTCTTATGTTGCTCATGTGAAATTCCTATTGCACTTGAGGAAAGGGTTATGTAGGTTCTAAGTCATGGTTAACATCCAGGCCAAAAGGATGTCTCTACTCAGACTTTACTTGCCATACAGAGCAAGCAAGGTCTTTGTTGTCTTGGCTTTGAGTTGGGTTTTTTGTTGTTTTGGTTTTTTGGTGGGTATTTTTGGGGGCT
>VYXF01002951.1:27927-86246 GCA_013397295.1 Polioptila caerulea
TATTTTTTGGGGGGGGGGTGTGTTCTTTTTTTGTAATTATTTCTATTTTAGTTGTTATTTTGATTGTTGTTTTTGGTTTGATCAGTTGGTTTTGCTTGGGCTTGTTTTAGCAGAAATAAAGATTGTCCTTTATTTTTTGCCCTCAAGAATACTGAGATAGTTTCATTTTTATATACCTTGCACTTAAAATAGAAAAATAATTTTGATTTTTTGAATTTTTTTGACTTTTCAATTTTGTAGAGGTGCTCTCAGAATAGGCTGATCTGAGTTTCAAATCCATTTCACAGTTCACAGTAAAAGTGGACTTAGGTCTAATTCTTAAGTTTTTCGGTGTTTCAGACATATGCTAGGGGGGTTCCTATTCTAAACTGCCGTGTGACTGCCCCTTTTCTGTAATGGATATTTGGAATGTTTACAATTTCTCACCTTTCTTCTGTTCTTCTTAGACAAAACTTGCTTTGATTTTGGAGCGCCTTGCTCTTGTAAAAGCTCTGGGATTTGTTGCACTGAGTTCAAAAGATTTTCAGGAGAAAAAGCGCAGGAGAATTTTTAAGAAATAATTCCTAGTAATAGATTTGGTAACTTTCTGTTTATAATTATAAACTAGCTTCCAATATAAAGCACTGTTAAAGAGCTAAAAGCTATAACGTACCCATCAGGGGACAAATTGTTAATAAGGTGTAATTTGAAAGGGAAAAGCTGATGATATCTGCAAAAGGAAATAAGAGCCCCAAGGCTGCATAGAAGTGCCTTATTACCAGTTGCACTGGGCATTCTGTTGAATGAGTTTTATTTATCATGTTTTTATAGTTACTTCCACTGAGCTTTCAGCGACATTGGAAGAAAAATACTGGAGTACAATATTGTTTTTCTACTGTAGCAATCAAAGAGTTTCTAAATCAAGACATATGAAAAAGAGGCTACAGGAATGGAAGAATATTACACAGCTGTTTCAGAAATAATTTTTTCAGTTGACCTTTCTGTGTGAGATTTTTACTGAAATTTCTGTGTGTCACTGAAATTTACGAGATACTTTTCTCAACACTTGAAAGGATCTGAGTCTAAATGTTGAGTAGTTTCCTACAAGTCTACAAGGTCAGTATGGAAGGAAAAAGGAGGGGAAAAGTTGCAGATTAATTATTAAGATATGATTATTGTTTCAGTGACTGCTTTCTTAAGATTCCTTGTCAATGTTGAATGTGGTAAACACCTTTATATGTAACAAGGGTGTGTTTTCCCTTTAAGTAACTGTTCCATATTCCCCACAGAAATGGCCGGTTTGGATCTGAATGTTTGTCTTTTAGAAATTGGAAAGAAATCACTCACCTATTTAATGCTGCTGCTACAATGTTATTAGATGTCACTGACCTCCACTAATTAATAACTTGGATGATGTTCAACATATAACCTAGAGGTGCAAAGTTCCGTGTGCCATTGACATTGCTCCAGACCATTCACCTGTGTCAAAACAAGGGAGGAGGGCACGTACATTCACGCTTTTTCATAGCCTCCCTGTTACCTCACATCTTCATGATGAAGTTGTGATTTAGAGTGGGATTACGGGCCCCCTGATTCCCACTGCTCCTCCCATTGCGGATGGAGTACATCATGTTCCCTTGAAGACATTTTCATTTTCTGAGCAGATACCCTCCTTAGTCCTGAGGCTCCTGTCTGTCTTTCTCATTCTTGATTTCTGTATAATTTAGCAGTGCAGCTACACTCCAGTGATTTTCCTATTAGCTATAGGTTCAAGATTTCTGATTTTAATAAGCATCTTTTGCATTTTGTGTCTAATGAGAATTTTTGTCAGCCTGCCGGGACTTTTTTGTCCAACTCCACAGCTCATGATATTATCTATATATTGATGATACTCACTTATGTGCCTTTCTACTTTTTATTCTTCTCCATATTCTTGCTATTTTGTTTCTCATGTTATTTTAGCATTTGTCAAATTAAAGCCAATTATTTTAAATTAAACACCACAAAAATTGAAATTTCCTTATTCCGTCTTTCCCTTTGTAAACTGTCAATTTTGCTGTCATCAACTGTGTTGCCAGCTCTTTGAAAATTTTTATTGTTTTTTTTTTTTCTTACTGTGTTCAATTTTGCCTAGTCCACTTTCTAGATGTCTTTTATATTTATGTGTTCTCCTTGAATGGAAAGAAGAATACTTATTCTTGATCTTCACTATCACATTTCTGGGCAATTAACTTAAGCACAAGGATGTAGAATATGTGTCTCCTTGATGTTGCAATGTATTTTTTCTCTAGCTTTTCACTGGACAAGCTGCATTAATTGGTGGCTCTTACATTTCTTCTGTCAATAGCATTCTACTTCCTCTGTGCTTTCATCCATCTAAAATCTTACCTGATTTGTTTGCATGTTCAATGGAAAAAAAGATGTATTTTAAAGTTCCTTCAACAGATTCTGTCTCAGTGCTGTCTTGTGAGATACCATTTTTAGGTTTGCCTTAAAAAAATTTTTAATTATTGTAAATAACAGTTTTTGTAAAGCATGGTACTTTCTCCAGAACAGTAGATGGGTATTACTGTTGACAGAATCAAGCCTGCCATCCCTAAAGCCTAATGACAAAGCTATTTAAATAAAAAAGTAAAAAAGACAAATGGAAATTGTGATTAAATTGTTATTCTTTTCCTAATGTGACATTATGTACAAAATCATATGAAAACAGACAGAAATACATTTTTTTTGTAGTCTCAGTTTTTCAGTATGGCTTAGAAGGTGTTAATAAATTTCATCCTCCAGTGTATCTTTCAGGTTCATCTGAGTTTTTTTTAGCTCATACCTGGAAGCTGTAATGCAGCTATCTTTGACATCCCAGGGGAAAGATACAGTATGTTGGCCATGTCTCTCAGAAATTATTTCAGGAAGGTTTTTGATTTGCACGAAGTACTCTGCAGTGCCATGGCCTCCTTGGCTGCCTGTGGCTGGAAGCTGATGGGGGATGATTGCTGGGCACCCCACATCAGCATGGCTGTCTTGGTCAGCAAGTGACCATCAGACAGGATTGCCCACATTTCAGTCCTGTCTCTTCCTTTAAATTTCCATGCAGCTTCTTAGCAATGAGCAGGTGTACAGGAAAAAACAACCAAATTTCTGCTTGCCTGAGCTCAAGGTCCAAACCAACATTTTGTGTCACTCCAGTACCAGAGGACCCTTCTCACCACTTACTTTGTTATTATCCTTAGGGGCTTGAGAAGTATGAAATTATATTGAAATTACTTTAATATCATTGGAATAAAGAGAATCCTGACATATCAAGACCTAAGAGTTTAAAACACTATTTGTAAAAAAAATAACATAAATCAATGTGTTGCTTTCAAAAGGTCTTGGAGACAACTAAAATCAATCATATTTGCAAAAGAAACCAGGAAACACTTCAAAACTCAATGTGGTAACACAGGTGTTAAATCTTAAAGGATCCACATGTAATTTATTCAAAACATTAAATTTACTGTATGTAGTATAATTTCAGAATGTGCATTAAAGATGTGTTGTGAAATCTCATTCCTACCTGCTGAATGGCTGCCAAGTTTGGTAGTGCTTTTACCCCTTCAGCACAATCCTGCATTCAATTTTTAAATGTCCATAAAAACTGTAAAAGCCTCAAAATGCCAGATTGGAACAATAAAAACTTTGAAAGTCACAGTGCAACAGTTTTGGGTTTTTTAATAACTCTCTGGGAGCAGGATTGAAAATCCTAGTTCCAAACATACTCACGTTTTGGATTGCTAGCTTCTAGGTTTGGAACTTCATTTTCCTCTCTAAAACTGTGTCTGTTAAGTGTAAAGCAAGTGGATATTTTGTGACATTTAGAAATCCTTGTAGAAGACAGAGAGGGGAATGCGCCAGGTGGATGAGTAGCTGGCATTTGTAAAAGTTCAGTCTTGGACAGAGTCCTGGGTCATTCGGGTCAGTGGAGTGGCCCAACACTGAGGGCTTGTGAAAGTCTTTGTTACTCTGAATTCTTCTCTGATATGATTAAGTTTTTTCTTTTATCACATTAGCTCTGACAATTTTCAACAACTGTTTATTTGCATAATCAGTAAATCAGATGGTTAAAACTTTGGCTGCTTCATGAATTGGCAGGGTATGTTCTTCTCACTTGTTTATATACTTCAGGCTAGTATATTTGGAATAAAATTAAGTTGACATCAGCTCCTTGAAGCCATATAAGGCTTCAGATATTACGTGGTTTAAGTACAGAATTATATATCTGTCAGGGGATCTCACTTCTAACTGAATTCCTAAGCCTGGAAAAATCAAGCGTGATTTTATGTTTATTTCCATACATTTCGCAGTGCTTACTTTATAAGAAACAGTAACTTTTTAACTGTGGATGAACAGTAAAAGCTGATTCTGAACAAATGAAAACACACATGATGTTATTCCCAGGAAAATTGGCTGTTACATGTGGCAAAAAAACTTGGAGGCAAAATAATCCAGTGACTGTAGCCAATTAGTAAAGTTGTCCATATGGTGCTGGACTTCTTGTATGAGCTGCTGGCCCATCACTTCATGTGAAAGCCTAACCAGGATGACTTAAACCTTCATAAACCAGCTTTTCCTCTTTTCTTGTGAGCCAGAAGGGGGAGCTATATTAAAAGGAAGCCCCTTTTTAATAATTTATTTCAGTTTCTCATTTAGAGAATGGTATTTCCAAAGATATTTGTCAGGAGCCTGTTGGTAAGATAGGCAGCTCCAGCAGTAATGGCTACGAGGATGAGGGGTCATGACTCTGTGGAAAACTAGGAAAATTATTCCTGTGAAGTAGAGACAAGTATAAATCTTCCCTAAGTAGCTTTACATATTAGCTAGAAGCAAGGATGTCATTATACCAAAGCATGCCTTAAAACTTCTGGTAACCATCAAAACCACCACTAACTCTGCGGCTGCTAATTTGCTGCTAATGTCTGGCTGGTGTACTGCTCCGTGGCTGCATTCTTTCTTTGGGTTTACAATCCTGACACTTTCTTTATGGCCTCTTTAAATTCAGCTTTTGGAATCCAACATGCAGAGGTAATTAGGCAGGCTGTAAGACACCCTCGCCAAACAAGTCAAAACATTTTGAAGCTGTTCCATTGCTGGACTTGATGTGAACAGTAAGGCGATATTGCTCACGTTTGTTGACATATATTATTATGGGTATTGCCATTATAGCCCACGTCCCCAGAGTATTGTTTAAATACATGATACAAGAGATGAAAGCAAGCAGATAGTGAAAAAAGAAAAAAAAAAAAGAAGGAAATATCATGTAGTTGTTAGTTTTTGGCATTGTGTAATTAAACCATCTTCTTTAATGTTATTTTTGCCAGTATCTAATTAGCAGAGCCATCTGCCTTAGAAGTGCTGGACCATCTGTCTGGAATACTGTTCTGTTCATTTCTTGGTTCTTGACTAATTAAATTCTTTCTCTATGAAATGTAATAGTACATTCTTTTTCTACATTTCAAAGTTCATATACAAATATATATATATATATAAATGCATGCCTGTCTACCTGTATATGTTTTGAATATCTGTGTAGCTAAAGGAACATAGTTCTCTGAGGAGGTCTGATTGTACTCAGTTATTTGTGCAGATTTCACTGTAGGTGAAAGCCACACTTTTTTTGTTGCCCTGTCAGTAAAACTAATACATCTCTCACTTAAATCATTATAATTGGCTAGTCCTTTATTGACTGTGTTCAAATTTCCTGTCTACCTTTACTAATTAAAGTTAGAATTACAGAGAGGGTCCATATGAACGTTAAGTATGTAGGGCTCTGATTTTTTTTCCTGTTATATTTTGTAATTTTTCTGGGAAATTATATGATAATTTAGGTCAGAAGGGACCTCCAGATGTCTTGCCTGGGGACTTCCTTTGTTGCTGCGTGTTGGGCATGTAAGAGAATCCCTTGACAGTTACTTCTGTGAACTTTATTTACTGTTTCTACACTTTCTATGTTTCTCTTTTAGTGTTCTTCAAAGGTATTTGGATAAATCAGTTTAAATTAGAGATTGTCTTTCAGTTTTCATTTGGGTTAATTTCTTTGCAGTTACTTAGTTTAACTTCCTGAAGATACAACAGTTTAACTTCTGAGCGAGACTCTTACTGTTCATCCTGAGAAGTTACTAAAGTATATCTGTTTTTCCAAAGAATATTACTAATTTTAATAATGTAATTTTTAACTTAACATATATGGGTGTGGAATGCACATTTTTCTTCATTTTGAAGATAATAGTTTCATTCTTGAGTTGGAATTTTTTTCTTCACTGCCTGGAATTTCTCTCCTCCTACTACCCCTTGAAAATGCTAGGAGAGATTTCATCTGAAGTTTTGAAGTTCTTTATAAACATCAATGTTTAAAACATTTATACAGTTATTTACAATTGAGGTTTTACAAAAAGCTGCCTGCCATCGGTTTGAAACTTGAGTTCAAGCTTAGAGTAAAGTAAACCAAAGCCTTGGTTTTGTTCAGTCTGATTTTATGTCAAATCTGTATGGAGCTTTGTGGTTCATGTATTTTTTTTAACCAAGGAAAACAATATTCAGAGTTCAAAATGAACTGTGACAACCTCATCAGAGTACACTGGGTTAAGTTCAAGTTGTATCATTCAAGTGCAGTCTTCAGAGTTCATTGACTTTCACAGCGTTAAAAATCTCACTACATTACATAATTAGGATTTTTTTATGTGTAAGAAATTGTATTTGTGAAAGAGATGGGGAAATTGGGAGCACACTAAGTCAAGTCATTGCATTTATAGAGGTGCTTGAAAGACCTCGATTGAAAGATATCGATCATAGGACTTGCAAAAGCCATGTCATTGTAAATATTGCCAGCTATCAGAAACAGATTCGTGTGCCACCTTAAACCCTCCTCCTTAACCTGTGCAGCTGTGTTCTTTGTAGAGCTGTGTAGTAGTAGCTGTATATGACCTGTCCTTATTTTCTCTGACTCTGACTTTCAAATCCCTGTTTGCTCTTTTCTCAGAGTGAACAAACCTGAGTGTCTGTAATTTGGTTCAGTGAACTTTGTTGCCAGCTTAAGTAGAATTATAATATTCAGTACACTGAATGCTGCAGGTTGTATTTTGAATGTGAAAATTGAAGGTTCTTGTTAAGAAAAAATAGAGAAAAATATCCTAATAGGATAAACCTTAACTGTATAGATCTTCATAGTGAATGAAATATGTGGTTTGCATGTCATATCTGCACTCCTCCTGTGAACTTCATGGAAATGTCATCAGTCAGTATTAAGAAGGAGAATATGTCAATTTAAGGGAAGCAGAGGATAACAGTAATATGGTTTTGCGCTTGCTTTCTAGAATAATGCAATCCATGTGTGTCCATCTGGTCTTTCAGAACAACAATTTTCAATTCGTAATCTTCTAATGGCGAAACCCACATTGTTATTATTCTGTTGGGACGTTTTGTTTTGTCTTTCTGTGCTCAAGATTCCAAACATATTTTCTCGAGTTTTTTCTCATATTGAAATGTTGTTTATCTTAAAGAGTTTTCTACCTGTCTTCCTCCTGTATAGAAGTAGTAGAGTGTGTTGAATATCTAAATTTACATTTTGGGGGAGACTCCCCTGAATTTCCTGAAGATTAGAAGGTAAAAAGAAAGCGAGCTCTGTATAGAAGTGTTTGCCTGCATTACTGAGCTATGTGGGAGCCTTAGGGACCAAAGTACAACAGATTGAACTACTCAGCTCTCTTCAGATGCCTTTGTACTGTATTTCATTTGTAGCCTCCTCTATATCTCCTCTAGCAGTGTAACCAAGGGCTATAGGACTATGGGTACACTTGGTTTCAAAGATGGGACTTAGCTTTGTTACCAGGGTGTCTGCATTAATTTCTTGTCCACATAGTATTGCTCCTTTTTAGCAAGTGTTGTCATGAATAGGGCTTTCCCAGAGAGTTGGTTATTTGGTTAACTTGCGAGCAAATATGTTTATATCTAGTTGTAGCAGTTTCTTCTCTTTGGGTTCTTGTATATGCTGTTTTGATGTCCAGAAATATTATATAATGATTTAATATTTCACATCCTTCTCCTTCAAATTACCTTTACTGTGAACTTAGAGCCAATTGAAAGCTGGATATTTTGTCACTGAAAATTGTTTTATTGATAAATATTTTGTATTTCATGCGATCTTTTTCCTTCTGTTCATGCTTGACATGTTTCTCTCTGTTCAGTCTTGGCAGGAACTTTCCTTCTAACCTTCCTTTTAAGTACCCATATTTCATTCTCTTTCTGCTCTGACCTCCTAGTAACTAACTCTTGCGTTTCTCCAGGCATTTGAATTTTTTTGTGTTGTTCAGAGATGATATATTCAGCACTTGTGCCATGTGACATGGAGGTTCAGTGTGTCCTAACAGATTGATTAGGAATTCAGTTGGTCATCCTGCAGTCTCCTTTATGGATGTGAATTGCTTTTTGCATTACTGAGTCAAACGAGTTAGGTCATTGCTGCTTTTTTATCGAACTCAGTGGGAGATTTCTTTCATGCTGCTAGATACAGTTTGTTATAAATTCTATGGTCATTCACAAGTGGGTTCTTCCAGGAGTTTTCAGTATATTCCCCTATGCACCATAGTAATTTACCATTGCAAAAGCAAATGCTGTAAACAGGAAGGTATAGGATGGAGGAAGAGAAGTAATTACATTAATTTTCATAAGTTGTGTTTTTTTTCTTGAAGTAAAAAATTTTCATTCTTGGGCTTGTTGAAACACAAATGCTCTGAAAGGCATTTCCCCCCTTAAATTAACTAGGCTTTCACCCTATTATTAATTAGAGAGTGATTGCTATAAATACAGGCTCCATTAAAAGACAGGTACAAAATATTTCCTATATTAAATCTGGATAAATGGTCTTTCATTATTTCCTTGTAAATGAAAATGAAAAGGTTCTGGTTTCAGTAATTAGGCAGCAGTGGTAACTTCAGAAATCTCAATTCTTCTTGATAAAATGTGAAGTGCTTTGTGGCATTTTTATCTAAAGAACATATGGATGTGCACTGTTGAGGTGAAAGAATGCAGCCTGATTTAAAATGCACTTTGACTACACAGCATATACAGGCATTCAAATATGTACATGTATTGGCACATTAACACCAAGCATGCAGCCTGCTCCACTGAACAGCAAAGTTTGTAAGTCATAGCTGCTGAACGTTAAATATGGAAATAACTGGAATTAACTCATGCAGTGAAACTGTAGTAATGCAGACTAGGCATTACAGTCCTGGCATAAATCTGTTGAAGCGGTGAGACAGCTCAAAAAATGAGGATAAATTGCTTCTGCTTTGCAATGCACTGTTTCACTGTTGTCTTGTATGTCTCTGCCCATTGCTTCTTTCTCTGAATGGATGTTTTAGTGCTTCTGATTAGTGCTGCAGTCATACTTAAGAGACTAAAATCTCCATTTGATGCTTGAGATAAATACTTCAAAAAGTGCAATAGGGCACACTTTCCCATTGAGCAAGGTTTCTCAGCAGAGCTGACCTCAGATGCTGTGGCGATGCAGCCCAACTCTGCTGGATAAAGAGGTTCAGCCTTTCTGTGTGTTCCTCTATCTGCTTACCCTCATAAAACTCACAAAAAAAAAAAAAAAAAAAAAAGAAAAAAAAAAAGAAAAAAGGCTGAACAGTGTCAAATATAACTGTGTTTTTTTCTGCTGTAGTGATGGGTACAGTGAATCATGATATTGACCAGCTTCCTTTTGGATTAAAATAATGAAAAACCCTCAACAGTAAAGCTACATTTCTAAGGAGAAAACTCTTAAGGAGGCATTTATGGATAGGATCATCCACAGCTAATCGTCAGTATCCCTGAAACACATAACACAAACATGGGCTTAGATAGCTCAGAGGCTATCTAAGATTTTTGTGTTACCTGCTTTTCTAACAAATTCCTTTTGGTTGCAGGCAGTGGAGTGGCAGTGTGATGAAGCTACTAAAAGAGCCTGTTACAGTAAAGGCAAATCAAAGGTAAGCGTGCAACAGCTGCTCTTCTTTAATAAAAATTTTATGTTAATAGCAGATGTAATTCACTGTGTATATCCCTACCTTATGTATTTTTAGTCTCTCTTTCTGAAGTGAGACCTAGGGGAAGAGTTTGCCACTGATGTTTAAGCGAAGAAATAAAGAAGAATATAGGTAGCATGGGGTGAGAGATACAGTCATGTGATTCCTGTATGAAATGGCCATGAACTTTAGCTTCCAACAATTTATGGATTTGACACCAAGGTTAAACATGACATGTCATATGTAATGAACTGTATTCTGACTTCATTTTCTGTCCTGTAAATCCCGAATAACTGTGTAATTACTTTGTAAAATTCTCAGTTTATATCTCTGTGTTTAAAATGCAATTTTATGAACTTTTTTATTTCCAATCTACTGGTGCTATGAAGAAAATAATATTATATTCACTAACTTCTTGGATATTGAACTTAATGTATTTTTGTATTTAAAACCAATTCTTTATTTGGCCAACTGCAATTTCTATAATTCAGTACAGGTAAATGTAATGCTAAGATGGAATCTTCGGCTGTCCCAACCTGAAGCTAGTTATCAAAATAATTATAAAAGCAATTAGAATTGCATGCAATCTATGCTTTTAATTTTTATACTGTCTAATGATTAAAGTTTATTCAGCTATAACATCAAGAGTGAGTGATAAGTGCAAAAGAGCTCACTTCTATTCATTAGAATGTGTTGCATGCATTATTGTTGTGCAAACTCAAAAAATCCCAAGCTTCAAAAACATATTGCAAAAGCTCTGTCATCTAGTAGAGGAGGAATCTCTTCTGTGTTGTTATCTAATCACTGACTTTTAAATGTCTCCCATTAAACAGTTGATTTCCAGCTCCTTTTTTACTAAGTGCTGGAAAATAAAATTGCTGTGTGTGATTGTACATTTGAGATTAAAGAGGAAGAATGGCCTCACTTCTGAAGCAGGGCCGTGTTACACTGTGAGGTATAGAAAAGAAAGGGCTTTTGGAATCTCATATTTTAAGCAGATGTTTAATTTTCTAAGTTGTTATTTTTCCCTAGAAAATTTATCCTTCAATATGTAATATATCCTTCAAGCCTTTATCCTTAGCTTTCAGATGACATCCTTAGAACTAAGGGAATATGCTCTAGTGTCAATAGAGTATGTCACAATGCATTGATCAAGAGGCATATACAGTAGAAACTATTCTGGTACGAATGCTGTGTGTAACCAAACATATATGACTGTTTCACAGTGATTTTCCAAGTTTAAGGCTGTGAGAATAACACTCAACTTGTCTGAAAGTCATAGTGCAGTGACTGTGATCTAACATGATGGGTGGAAGTAATTGTAAATTTGAGGCTATAGCAGTGTACTTTAGAATAATAGGTTGACAATAATGTAACCACACTTTTGATTCAACAATGTAAAGCATCCGTTGCTATTAAATAATTTTGTTAGGAGAAATGCACAACACTCATGATACACATTTAAGAATGGGCCGTAGTGTAGTTTTTTATTCATGCAGTTTCATTTATGCTCATCACACCCTTTTGAAGAAGATGATGACTAGAAGTTAAGCTGTGACTGTAAAATGGTATATATGCGATTCAAATAATGACCTCTGGGATTGTTTTTTATTACTGTTTTTATTTGTCTAAAGATTTCATATGTACCCATAGCCATGTTCCTCATTGACAGTCTAGAAGAGGAGTATAGTCTTTATGCTTCATTACATTCAAAAGAAATCCTGAGAGTAAATAATCCTCTTCTTATTGTTATCATTTGGGTTGTTTGGTTTTTTTTGGTATGCAAACTTTGTGGCCTGAAAACTTCATATGGGAGTTACTGGAGAAAGCAGAGGTACTGCCTGAGAAAACCTACCCAGCTGGAAAGACAAGTGTCTTTTTGAACTTTTCATGCCTCTTTTGTTTTCACTTCACTGATGTGGTCAAGGTTAAAATCAAAGATAAATTTATGACCAGAGATAGGACAGCCAAATAATGTTTGTCTTTTATTGGCTTATTTCTAAGACTAAAGCAAGGTCACTCTACTCTCTGTAGAAGGAGATGCATACAGAGCCTTCCTGGGAATTATCAGATCAGGAGGAATTCATTCCAGTGCTACACTGTCCGTCTTCAGAGGAAATATCTTTGCAAACACAATTCCAGTTACTGTTATCAGAAAAACTTGCTTGCTCGCCTGTTGTATAAATAGATGCAGCCCAAATTGCAGAGTTGCTGGGGGTTGCATTTCTATAACATTTCTTAGGTGAATTCAGATTTCAGAGCAGGCACATGTAACTGTAGGAAGACATAGGAGAGACTGGAGTCAAAATAGGTTAAGGCCAGCCCAGACTGTGACAAAGGAGAGACGAGGATTGCAGGGGTGGCTGTGGGTAGGTTATTCATTCAGATCCTGTTTTCTCTAGAAGCTCTACTGACCACAGAGCAGCATGAGGGCAATAGGTTCAGGTGGCAAAACCTGAACTCATCACTTAAAAGTCACTTTAACTGATGGAGTGAATGCCCTGAAACCAGAAGGTGGCTTTGAACCCTGAAGCAACTCAAGTAGTTTTGAGATAATGGTCAGTGAAACACAACTCTTTTTTTGTTCTTGAGAAAGAAGCTACACGGAATTTTTGCCTGTGGCTGTTATCAGTTGTTCTGAGGTTTAGGCTTTAGAAGCCAATGAGGGAAAAGAGCTGGAGGCAAAAATATATGGGGAGATCTGTCACATTTGACAGTGTAATGCGCACTTGACTTTTGGAGGCCAGTGTTTGTTACTCAGACTTCAGACATTTATCTACCAGTTTAAGCTCTTGCCTAAAATAGCTAGTGGCTCCAAGAGTGAGCCTTGGAAAATTATGTCCTTGTGGGCAGCGTGCATTAGTATGAAGAAGTCTAAAACACCAGACATTATTAAGAGAATAAATTTGCCTATTCATACTGGCACTTGTGGTAGGGAATGTTAGAAAGAAAAAATATAAATGCACTTGTGGAGAATGCAGTAAACCAAAGAGAGGTTAAAAACAATAATGCTAATTGAAATTCAGTCACATTTCTTGCTTATTTAAGATTCTAGTAGCTGGGTGTGTTAGTGTCTGAACCTCCAATAAAAGTATTTAAAAATTAAATGCAGGTATGTTTAAAATGTTAACCTATACAAGAAATATTGCTGCAAGAGGACAATTATTTTGCAGTCATATTGACCTTAGATTGTCAAGGTAGTTTTAAGTAATAACCTAGCCTGCTTGGCTGCTGAATTGTTTCTGATAGTCATATTTTGTTTCAGATATGCTGACACGATAGTAGACAGTACTTCCTAAATGTATTTCTTCCTTTCAGATATATCTTTGTAGGCAAATAGGAAAGTATATGACATAGAGGTCAAGATGAACTGGAGAATAAGACTACATGAAGGATGGCTACCACACCTAACACCACCTCTGACCTAAAAAAATCCTTTGGTTTGAAGTCCTTTGCCCCTTCTACAGCACACATCTCATTTTTTCATGTGTCAGAAGTGAGCCAGTACAGCCAAACTTGACTTGGGAGATAGAAAAGTATCTGAACAATTCAAGTGACTAAATAGTGAATTCCTCTTTCAATATGTTTTTAGGTGGTGATAGTTTTATTCATGAGCAATTTTTAAAAATTTTCTTTTGCTTTAATGTGGATAATTTTTCAAATTAAGAAAGTAGCCAATTAAAAAAATATTATTTCATTTTCCATTTTTTGCACTGTGTTCCCAACAAAAATGCCATATGAGATGTCTTATTTGCCCTGTTGTAGTATGGATTGTTGTCAAGTTGGCATAGGACTTGGGAACATTAAATAAAGAATCTTGTGATTCCCAAGAATGTCACAGTTTAAGAAATTAGCCTTATTTTTGAACAAAATGAGTGGGTGATCAGCGTGCAAGTAATTTGGAAATGACACTATTTCAGGGAGCTCTGGCATGTGGAGATGAGAGGTTGGATGGGTTGTAATGTCAGAACCCACTTATTTTTCCTACACGTACATTCCATGCCTTCTTGTAAAGGGCAGAATGGAAACAGACCAATGAATAAATTACTGTCTTACATTCTGTGAACCTCCTTGAGCACCCTTACAATGAAAAAACAAAAAAACAAACCCCCCAAAAGTTGCTTTCTAGGGTTTTTTTTGTTTGGTTGGTTTTGGGTTTTTTTCTTGGGAGGGAGGGGGTTTGGGGTTTTTTGAAGATGGCATTAAAGCAATTGGATACAAGGAAACTGCCAAAACTATCAACACTGCCAAGTTGTGAAAAAAACTACTTTTTTAATGGTTTGCTGCATTGTCCAACTCGGTTATATGGTTGTGTATTAGCTTTCAGAATATTAAGATGACAGTTTTACAAAGTTCAATATAAAAACTTCGTATTTTTTACCCAAGAGGAATCAAATCTTACTTCTAAGATGTGTGTCCCTTGCCCTTAAAGGCTCAAAGAGAAGCATTTTAAAGCTGCTTTTTCGTGAGAAACTAATGCACATGTGGGTTTGGCAGGTATTTTTTCCAAGAGGTAGTTTCTTTCCTGAGATTTTACAGGGTTTTTTTGAGTTTATTTTTCATTTGACTTTTATGAGGAAAGGTATAGAGGATAAATTCTTAAAGTTTTCTCAGAGAACTTTAAAGTATTTTTCCCATCTTCTTTTGCAGTCTCTTTTGTGCCTGTTCAATTTATTCAGGATTATATTTGTTGTCTTCCAGGATGAGAGTCTATTTTCAAGATAAACAAGCAATCTATTTACTATAACTGTAGGCTAGATAATGGGACTTCTGTGCTATTACTATTGTATGGATTTACTTACATGATTTCACTTAACATCAGCTAGAATTGCATAACTCTATTTTCAGAAGGTTTTTTTCAGACTTTTTATGAGACCATCTTGTGGTGAATGCTAGAGAGCATTCAAATGTAAGTTTCCAGGAAACTTTATTTTCTCCAAATATATTGTTGATCATTTTATTGGATATGGACATTGATTTTTTTCAAGTGTTTGAATTTCTCCTCATATAGGAAGATTTTTAGTATTGCAGGACAAAGCTTTTCTGTTTGAAACAGTAGAAATTGCTGTTGATTTATGAAATGATATGTACATCAAAAAGTCTTCACGCTTCCTAATGGGGTAGAAAACATGTAAAATTATTCCTCAGGGTAAGTGTATTTGTATAGTGGTAATGAAATTTTTGGGGACACTTTGAATTTAAAGGAAAGGAAATACTTCTAATAAAACAGATACCGTAAATTATGAAATTAGTAGTAAAAAATCCTCATCTGAACATTTTAAGAATTTTATTTTGCTAATGTCACTATATTTTTGTTACTTACAACCTGTTCTTTCCCTTGTTTTCCTCACAACTTCCTTCCTTGGCCTAATCTTTCTTTGAAGTCAACATCTGATCTGAGACAGTACTGTATTATTTATGTCAGCATCTACATCTATCTGAACTATCAGTTCGAAATTCAGCTAAGCCTTTGCAATATATCCTGAGAGGAAATCTTCAGTACTAGTGAGGTTTATTGTTATCCTATTAAGAACTTTTCAGAAAGGTTGATGGATGCATGTGTGTGAATAAGAAATCCGTGCATATTTTGATTGCTAATTCAGGTATGCTTAAGCCTTGTTTACCTAAAATTGTTCTGTATGGATAAATAACCGTGGAAAGCAAAGTGTTATTAGCCTCCTCTGTACTTTGCAGTATCACTGAATATATTCTTTCTTGTCTGTGTGTCAGGAGGAATGCCAGAACTATATTCGAGTTCTTCTTGTTGGAGGCAACCATCTCTTTACGTGCGGAACCAACGCATTCACTCCGATCTGCACCAATCGCACGGTAAGAGTCGAAATGTTGTGCCCCACAAGCTGGAGTCCCTGTTCTGAGCCAGCAGATTAAAAGGCAGAGCATGTTGTGGCTGTTTGTGTATTGATGGGTGAGCTGATGTGTAAAAGGCTGATTTAGATGGTGGCAGGCCAAATAGGAGAGCTAATCTCTTTTGCAGTCTTTTCCTCAGCTATGGGAGATGCTCAGCTGTGAGCATCTCAGTTCCTCCTACATGCCAATTTTTATGAACCTTGAGTGTTTATAAGACTTGTGCTACTGTCAGGTTTGATTGGCATCAATGGGTTTAGTTATCAAATGTGATTGTGTAGCTGCATACGCTGTATGGGTAGTCCTGGAGAAATTAGAGTACCTGTATTAGTGATTTCTGGCTGGTGAGAATGAGAAATCTTGACTGAGAAGATCTGTCATTCTGTGTTCAAAAAAAGCCTAATTGTAGCATCAGTAATAGTCATAATATGTATCAAAATCTCACTGTTTGGACTAGGCTGCCTATTTGTTTCAAGAGGGGAGAAACAAATACAAAGAATAAAAAGCTCATTGGCAGATTTATTATATTTAAACCCACTGCACCTTTATTTTCAAATTGCATATTAACGTCATGCTGTGGTTTGTGGCTGAAAGTATTTGGGCTGCTAAATCAGAGATGGTTCTGCTGAGTTGGAAAGCTCCTTTTCTTACTCTCATTTTTCATGTGAGATTTTTTCCTAAAGGACACCAAGAAAACAAAGTATAGATTTTTTTGTTGTTGTTGTCTTCTATGGTGGATGCCCTATTGATTCTGGCAATCAAGATTGGTTTTATTTTTCCTAATAACAATCTTTGCAGAGGTAACTAATTTTTGAGCCTCTTCTAACAGCAAACATTTAGACCTGGTGGATAATGACTGACATGCATGCTTTAAGTATCAAAATGACAAAAGTGAGATCTGACAACATTACAGTAAGACTTTCTGTATGAGACAATTTAAGATTGATGTAGTGGTTGGCTCATCACTATTGTACAATACTAAAGCAAATAACAGATGTTTGTCACAGGATTTTGCTAAGATTGATGCAGCTTGGCTGAAATTATAATTTTCAGGTAATTTTAATCCCTTTTTCTATTTCTTTAACAGTTAAGCAACTTGACAGAGATACATGATCAAATCAGCGGCATGGCTCGTTGTCCCTACAGTCCCCAGCACAATTCCACTGCTCTTCTCACTTCCAGTGGAGAATTATATGCTGCTACAGCCATGGATTTTCCAGGAAGGGATCCTGCTATTTATCGAAGTCTGGGGGCCCTTCCTCCTCTCCGAACTGCCCAGTACAACTCCAAGTGGCTGAATGGTGAGTGCTGATGGACTGTGAGTCTCATCTTTTTTAACTCATGTTCATCATATCATTATGATTCACAGGATTGAAATTCCATTCCAAGAAGATTAATATTTTTGGAGTATTGTTTATTTAACTTTTAAATTATTTTGCCTTTTTATATAATATTTTACTAGTATAAGTATTATGGAATTTACTTAATAAAGCTGAAGATTGTAGATATGCCCTTAAATATATGTCATTTTTTCAGGCGTGGGGATGAGATGCACATACAGTGCTCTTACAGGGCAAAGCTGAGTCAGCTTTGAGCAGCAGCTTGCATCGAGCATTCTTTTCTGAGTCCCTCAAAAACCTAAAGCAGAAAAAAATGAACTTTAGAATGAACTGAATTCTCCTGTGTTTCCCTGGAGGTCCCAGCCTTGACAAGCAGAAAAAGTTCAGCTTTGAAGCTGCTTAGGGGGCAGACTGACATTTTTGGCACTTTTTATAGCCAAAGGAAAGGGGATAGTTTAGAAAATATATCACAAAATTGTGTTTAGCAGTCAATTTTGTGTCATGCATGCTAATCATGTGATGAGGATTTCCAGCTTGGAGAAGCTGTAAACAGATAGGTATTCCTGAGATGTGATAGACTGAGTTGCCATTTTGTTTATTATAAAAAAAGGAAGCAGATTCTTTTAAAAAGAAAAATATTATTAAACATAACATGTGAAATTGTATATATTATAGTTTGCCCATGCCTGTTCCAGAAGAAAAAAAAATCATAATGCATGTTATGTGACACAACAGACACTATTCTTACAGTACATTTCATGTTATGATGGGATTATTCCCATGTTGGAAATTAAATACAAATATAAATCCTTCTAGCTTCAGAACACTTGGTCAGCTGCAAGTAACAGATTTTATTTTGAATATATCAGTTCTCATAAAATGTGAATGCTGAATTGTGCTTATAGGATTGGTATATTCTATTTGAATAATGAACCCGTCAGAGGTAGCTCACAGAAATGTGTGACCTTTTCTAAAGGTTGGATGATTTTAGAGTGTTAATTAACAACAAAAAAAGTCTTAAATTGTGTGGAACATAACAGAATTACAGCAGTGCAAAAGAAGTGATGGGGAAAATGGACTCATTGTATATATATATCCCTGTTCAGGCACCCTTTGTCCGCTCAGCTTGGTATTGTAACTAATTGCTGTGCCACACCTGTGTGCTTTTGTGGAAGGGGAAAAAGTCTTCACACAGAATTTGCAGCTTAACTGGATATTTTTATGCCAAAGGCATGCTAAAATTCCCTCTAGACTTCTCTAATTAATCATATTCACTGTATTCACATTTTGTCTATTAAAAGCTTCAGATGTACTTGTACATTCTCCGTTAGAGTTCATTCTTCTGACTCAAAACTGTTTATAATTAAGTTACCAGGAAACTGTAGCTTTTCTCTTTGGGGAGGAAGAACAAGATGAGTTTTGTAATTGGAGCCAGATAAAGTAAGTCCAACAAAAGACTGAAAGTAACCCAGTTAACTATATTAAAGAAAGGGGGAATATTTCCTGGGGTAGCTAGGACTGGGGGATTCATCTTCTTGAGTTGAGAATTCATCTGCTTTTATGTCAATTTGAGTGCTTTTATAATTCAGTGCCACAAAACTACATTAGTTTTTCAGTGCTAGGATTTTGAAGGGACGATTTTGCTGCTTTCACTGAGAAAGTAACATAGATCAATAATCCTGCAAGAAAAGTAAGGCATCAACTGGAATGGAAGCTCCCTAGTCAATATCTGTTATGCAGCAGTAGCTCACAGTTACTGTAATTCAGCCTCATTTGAGGTGTTCATGCGCATGTGTTTGTCAGTGTTTCCAATTTAAAGTTTTCCTCGGAAGCACCTTGTTTTTTCTCACTTAGATTTTCTGCTCTGTGAATCATGTTGGACCAAATCAAATCATCTCTGGGGGAGATGGTTGTACTCTGAAACACGGCTGATTATCTTGTTCTGTGCTTTATTGCTTTGCAATAAAGATGTTGATTTTAGTGGCTAGCGCAGCAAATTCAGAGATCTTCAATCCCATCGGTCAGGCAAAAAGGACATGCCTATATGCCTAGGCAGTCTGCTCTTGGTGTTCACTGTACCTTCTGGTGCAGGATCTTGACTTGGAGAGCTTTTAGTCTTTATTCCAGGAGAAAACTTAATCTTACTTATCAGAAGGTCTGTAATCACAGGAACAATGATATACAGTGTGGGAGGGGAAAATGGAGCTGATGTGTCAGGCGGCTTGGGTGAGATCCTGTATTACCATGATGTGATTTCAGCTTCTGGAATCACAGATTTCACAAATAAATTACATTGACGTTGTTGACCTGAGTTCCTGATTTGTTCTGGTTCAGCCAGAGTCACATATTTATTATTGGATCCTGCCTTCTGCTGAGGGCTTGATAGGCCTGGAAGCAATCCACATCAGCCAAGTACATAAATTAGGAGCTATTTACTGAGCATCATTCTGATCAGTTGCTTAAAATTAGAAGATTATGGAGAAATCAGGGAACTTTCATTTCTGGATTATCATTTTCTTGATGCACTCAACCCTCAGTTATCTGACAAAGGGGGACAAAGGGGTGGTTAGTTCAGTTAAAAGTATTAATTATTCAGCATATGTGTTAAATAAAGCTACAGAAGTATGCTGAGAGAACATAACTGAAGGGGCAAAGGAAAATTAATGTGAAGCACAAAGATTTTGAAAAGGCACAAATCCAGAAAGTTAGATGGACAGCACAGCAACACTGCTGACACAGAAACCCTATTTCTGACTGAAGCTAGTCATTGTGGAGCCATCTTTGAGGCTCTCTGAATATACTGTTTGTTCACCTACTAGACAACATGCTTCATGATTTGACTCACTGAATTTTGTCTGGTTTTAAAATTTTTATTGGCAGAAAGGACAGTTCACCAGATGTTACAGAAATCTGCACAGTTTCTTAAAGTCTCACCTATTTCAGGAAAATTTGGAGAGTTCACAGTCATGTAGTCCTCATTGATGGAAGAAAAGCATCTGTTGGTACTTATTGAACTTGTTGCTTTTAAGATCTACAGTATCTATTCAGCTCTTGAATATCTCTGATTAAGATCACCAGTTACTTTTTTTTTTTTTTTTTTTTTTTAGAANCAGAACTTCCCCCTGCTTCTAGAAAAAGAAATTGATGTTCCATTTATCAATGCTATTTCTGTCTTCCTGGTGCTCCTGTAGACAACATCAAACACAGCTGGCCCAAAGACAACGAGCAGGTTTTTGACTCCAGTTGTAACCATGCAGAAATTCTGCTCATCTCCCTGGCGAGATGCCACTGAAGCATGGGGCTAACTGTAGTGGTATGACCTGAGCACTCACCTTAGTTCAACAGTGGTTGGGCTGCTCACAAAGAATTTATCAAGTGAGGATGCAGGGAGAGACAGACCCTGCGTTATCCTCTTGCCAGCCCTGTTGTACTTTGTACCTATGTCATGTTCTCAAAGGGAACACCATCACCCAGAGGAGTTAATGAGGGCTGCAAACCAGCTCTCTCCCCATCCAACAGCCCAGCTGGCTGCAGGATAGTAAGCCTGCAAATGTGAAATAGAGAACCCAGCTCTCCTTCCCATTATGTCATATTTGGGCCTTCTCTTTTCCTATGTAAATGAAAATGTAATGCCTGAAGTTACTCACATGAATATGTGTAAATGCCCAAACAGATGAAGAAAGTGGAAGGACTGCTTACCAGTAATTTACTCTGTGAGGTGTCCTGTTCTGCTGCATACCCACTCTTTCTCTCTGAATCCATGTTCAAGTGTTTCTGTGCTTAAGAGAAACAATTTGAGGTGATAGAGCACACACTGAGGATTATGTCTAAAGCAGACATCTTTCCCACTGATTCCTTCTCCTGACCAAAGGAGTCAGCTCCAGCCAACTGCTCAGGTCAGTAAGGGGCAGCATGTTGCTGGAATGTTTTAGAATTTCCCTTGTAGTGTTTCATAAGAAGAATAGTCTGCCTTAGCAGCCTGCTTTGGACATTATTAAGTGATAAAAAATAAATTATTCTTTCATTAAACTGGCATGCTGTGTGTTTTAAGCTCTCAGTGTGACAATGTTTAAATTGTATCTGGAGTTGATATAGTATGCTTCTAATTAGGCTTTACTGTAGAGTTGATCTGCAAAGTGCAGCAGGGGCAGAATTTGTCATAGTTTGCTCTAAAAAACAGAAGTAAAGTTATATTTGCAGTCCACAGTTGCAGTGTGTCTAGATTGGCAAGGAAAAGCCTTCACCCTTTAAACTTAGAAACCTTTTCTGTAGTCCAACATTTACAGATAGTAAAGGTTTTTCTCCTTTCAATATACCTCTTTAAATCACTAAATGGAATCTGATACCTCAGTGTGAAAGTTGGCTTTAGTCTATAATGTCTGTTTGCTTCCCTCAACCAATAAAAGGGCAAAACATTAAAAAAAAAAAAAAGGAAATCCCTGTCTGTTTCATCACACTGAGAAACACTATGACATTTAGTTTCATAATTTGTCAAATGCTTTTCCTTACAATTGCATGGATCTCCACCTATCTTGAAATGTTTGCAGCTGTTTTATTTACCCTAGATATGCAATGATAGATGCTATTGGAACATATTAAATAAATAAAAACTATGTTCTGAATATCACAACGTTTCATCAGTGGGCAGACCATAGATGATTAAAATGTAATCCTATATCAGATGTAGCAATAAAAGAAAGTAAAATAAAATAAAATAAAATAAAATAAAATAAAATAAAATAAAATAAAATAAAATAAAATAAAATAAAATAAAATAAAATAAAATAAAATAAAATAAAATAAAATCTCTTACAAATTAGTAGTCTGAGGAAATGAGTGTTTGGATTATTCTGCCTTACTGGTAGACATAATATTACCATTTTCCTCTTGCTGCCGTAAGCATTTGGTTGTAAGATACTCTTACTAAAATGGTTCTTCTGAGATCACTTTCTTAAAAACACTAATAAAAAGGTTATTAATCCAGAGGAGATACTTTCAGTCTTCACAAGTAATAGTAAGAGTAAAATTCTTACAAAGGTTGTTTGTTAGTGGGGTTTAATATAGCTCTGAATCAATGCCTATTATTGTTTGTTAGCAGACTTTTATTATAACTTTTGCTGCTAGTAGGATGTGTAGAGAGAATTTATGATCTAAGAATAAGAATTAATTCTTTCAATTTTGTTTTTAAGGATTAATGGGAATGGCTATAATAACTCAGTGTTATCCTTTCATTTTTCTGGATTTTAATGAAAAGCCTTGTAATTATCTAGTGCAAGCTTTTCTTTATTATGTAATCGTCATGTAACTCGAAACTAGTGTGTGCTTGAATGTGCAATGTACTTTTTCAGATAAGAGACATGACTGAAAAGATGCAAAGCATATTCTTCCAGTTTTGCTTTTTCTGCAAGATAAGTAATTATATTTCTTTGGTTGTGCCACCCATAAGGTTGGTGGCGCTTTTCTTGTGCATGTATCATCATTTTTGCCAGTATCCTGAAGTAGGTAGTAATATACCTGCTGGTTTTGAAACCTGTCCTTAGGCTTCTTCACTGGAGCAGCTACCAGGGGAAAAATTTGAGCAGTTAAGCTGTGATTTTCCTTTCAAATTCATACATCTTCTCCCTGATGGCAGTGACAGAGTAGGAGAGTAGTAATATAGCATGAGGTGGAGGTGCCTCCCCTGACTTCCTTTTTCCAGTGTCAGGCTGGAAACCTTCATAGCATTTCCTTACTTGTTTTGAAATGGTAAGGAAAGACAATAAGCGCTACCCATGGAGTTAGGATATTTTTACTTCTTATCTACCCTAGGTAAAACAGCAAGGCCCACCTACCATTTATTAAAAACACTAGGAGGCTATTGAGGACAGATGCCAGTCAGAGAGGGTGAATGAGGAAGGAGGATGCTTCTGCAAGGAGATCATCTGTTCCCAACTGCGGAGAGGCACAGCAGGCGTGTGAGCCTCATTAATGCACGAACTATGATACACAGTGACCCAGAGAGAATGAAAGAACTTAGGACTGAAATGCATCTCAGTCAGGGGAAGGTGGAAAATTTCAAATTTCAGGGAACATGAACACATGAAAACCAGCATTTATCAAAGAAAGGAGGGGACTGAAAGGTTACCTGAATACGAGGAATAATGTACTTTACATGTGCATGTAGCTGTCGGAACACAGTACCCAGAGAGGTTATGGAGTTTCATTCACTGGGGATACTCAAGAACAGTCTGGACACGAACCTGTCTAATGTACTTCAGGATGACCCGACTTGAGCAGGGAGGTTGGATCAGATGACCCTTCTAACGTGACTCATTCTGCGATTCTGTGTGTTCTTGTGACAGAAATATTGGAGGCAGAGATTGAACTTCAGCAGCAGACATACCAAGCCTTAAGGTGAAGGGGGAAGAGGATGATTATGAAATTTGTTTCCCTTTTTTTTTGTTAAAAAAAAAAAAAAATGAAAAGAGGAGCAGATTGTAATGGGTTGATGCTGTTTGTATTCCAGATACTCACAAGGAAAGCCTCTCTGTCACTCCCCTCCACAGCTGGATGGGGGAGAGAAAATACAACGAAGGGTTCATGAGTTGACATAAGGACAGGGAGAGATCACTCACCAAATATCATCATGGGCTAAACAGGCTCAAATTAGAAATATGAACTGTATTTATTACTAACAAAATCAGAGCAGGATAATGAAAAATAAAATAAAACCTTAAAACCCTCTACCTTCCCCTTCGTGCCTCCCTCCTTCCCAGCTCTGCCTCCTACCCCAACAGTTCAAGGAGACAGGGAGTGGGGGTTATGGTCAGTTCATCGTCTGTGGCTTCTCCCTCTGNTGGGGTCCCTCCCGTGGGAGGCAGTCCTCCATGAACTTCTCCAGTGTGAGTCCACCCCACAAGCAACAGTCCTCCCCAGACTGCTGCAGTGTGGGTCACTCTTCCACAGGGTGTGGTCCTTCAAGGACAGGCTACTTTAGCCTGAGCTTCTCTTTCCACGGACCTTCCATGGGATCACAGCCTCCTCTCAGCAGGCATCCACCTGCTCTGGCATGTGGCATGTGGCATGCGGCTCCTGCTCAGGCTGCAGGTGGATCTCTGCATCCCCATGGAACTCCATGGGCTGCAGGGCCATAGCTGCTTCATCATGGTCTTCACCTCCAGCTGGAGGGGAATCTCAGCTCTGGCACCTGGAGCACCTCCTGCCCCTCCTTCTCCACTGACCTTGGTGTCTGCAGTGCTGCTTCTCTCAAATTCTTTGACTCTCCTCTTCTGTGGCCACAACTACAACTGCCCAATGACTCTTCTTCCTTCTTAAATCTGTTATCACAGTGGCATTACCACCATTTCTAATTGGCCTGGCCTTGGCCAGTGGCATTTCCATCTGTTGGAGTTGCCAGGGATTCACTCAGCTGGACATGGAGGAAGTTTCTGGCAGCTTCTCATAGAAGCCACCCCTGTAGCCCCCCACAACCAAAGCCATGCAAACCAAATGCACAGGTCTGCAGGGAAGTCATTTGATTGTCTCCCTCCCTGCAAATCTAGAACATAGAAAATAAAAAATGGCAGTGCAAATATTTGGAGAGAGAAATGGGTAGGCCATCATAACTGGGTTTTCTTTCTGTACCATAACGGCTGGTTGGGAAAATCCCCTTAAGAACACCAGATTCCTGTATATGTGGAGTTCTGGATTTAGTTTTAAGTAACCATTCAATCTTCTTGGATCTTTTGATCGATCCTCATACTCCAAATTTATATAGATTTTGAATGAATTAATGATATCCCTATGTATTTTTCACTCTTGCCCCCTGCCCCTGCATACGTGGCTTTGAAAAGTGTCTATCCAGGGAATATAGGTGACACAAAATCCATTGAACTCTAGGTGCAACTTTCAAGGGCTTCAATAAGTATTAGGTTAGAGTAGAGAATGGCTTCTGTGACTGAGTTTGTCACTGGCAAATTTGCATCAGCAAAACAATATAAGTTGCAAAGTATTGTGCCATGTAAGAACACTTTACCTTGAAAATGAAGCAGATTTATTTAAAGTAAACAACAGGAAATAAAGCAAGGAATTTTGTAATACCATATTTGAAAACAATTTTTCAGAAAAGAAATAATTGCATTTCAGAATTTATTAGAGTACATCAGTAAAAAGGTAATGAGTGCATCCACTTTTATGATTATGCTGAATTGTATTATAAAATCTATCAGCAATATTAGAGAAGATTGGAAAAAATGTCTGGGATACACAGTTTTAGTGTATTTTGCTGTCCTTGCTCTTCCATACCTATAAAATTTTCAATTTAGCAAAAGGAAAAGAATGTAAAAGAAATCAAGGAGAGCTAAGGCATTGCAAAGGCAATAGTTAAAATAGATTGGTAGCCAGCTACTTTATGGCAGGTTGGCATTTTTAGCACGCATCATAGGTAATTGTGAAACACAGAGGAAAAATAGCTATTAATAAACCATTTCCAGCAGTTCTGTACAGGACTTAACATTTTACAGTTCACCTCCTGAGGATGGATATAGCTGTGATGACCGCAAGTTATGTATTATTTTTGAGACATATGCCGTAGGAAAATTTTACTTTGTGATTAAAATTTGTCCCTAAACCTTCCTGAGCAGTCTTGATCAGCCTAATGCAAAGTCTGTACTTTTTTTTCCCAACAGCTGCAAAGAGCCACAACTAAATCAATATACTTGATGAATATACGGAGATGGCAAAATGCAATTGCAACTGGACTTTGTTGATTATGTTAATAAGATGAAAGGAAATAACATAGACTGGCACATCTGAAGCTTAAATTCTTCCCATTACTTTAAATGTCCCTTTTGAAGAACATTTTTAGCTGAAATGTGAAGTTAATTCAAAAAAACTCAAATGCGTATTTTTAGAATTTAATGCTCTTAAGCATTTGACTGGATACAATCATTTGGAAGAAATGGCTCTTTAGAGATCAACAGTATGGTGTGATTCATTGATCTAGTGAGGTCAGTGAACAAGTTCCAGAGAGATGTCAATCAACATTAGAGCAGTATCCAGACTCCTGAGATCTTGAACATATTATGTATTCATATATCTTTGTGTGTGTGTGTCTTAACTTGTGTGCATATATACATATGTAATCTGATCTGTGTCTAAATCAGAAAAAAAAAAATTTTTAGTTTTCTTCTTACATTTCTAGGGTTAATTTCCCTTTTGATTGGGTGTTCAAATGTCTTGCACTTCAGATGTGAGTGGTCACATCTCACAGACAGTCAGTGGAAATCACAGCTCTTACTTGCTTAGAGTAGGCTTTGAACTTTTAAATCCTATAAGGTTAACTCCTTAAAGAGAGTTAGAGCATTTCCTGTCATTTAGTTCACTCTGGAAGCAGTAGCATCCACTAACTATGTAAATGAAGCCATGTTAAATTGCTTCAGGACAAGTGAAGTTATATGGATTAAAGAGCATAAGAAAATTTTCTTGCTCCTAAGTTCAGACAGCAAGAAGAGGCCAAGACTACCTCAGGTACCCTCAGGAAGATCTTTTAGGCTCCTGTTTCTCATTTGTATCCACAGAAAAATTTCTGTATAGTTCCTCTCACCCTTTTATCCACTCAGACTGTATCTGCACCACTAGATAAAAAAGACACAGGAAACAAGCTTATACATGACGTCTTTGGCAGGTAGAAAGGGAGAATAATCTAAAGGGAATCACTGTGTCTTCCTGTTAAGTGCTTTCACACTAAGCACAGAGAATGTGCTCCCCAGAAAATGTAGGTTTGTCTCCAACCTTCAGAAAAGCAATCATATTATTTTCAGTTGAAGCACTCTCTTGGCTTCATATGGTTGTCATTTTTTGCAGTAACTTAGAGTTCTGAGTCTGTGTTGGGCAGTCACGCTGCTTTATGAAGGAAATGGTGAAATTTCCCAGGATTTGTGCTGAGTAAGCAAATTTCAGAAGCAGCAGAGTAGTGTGTTTGCCCAGGGGCAGTACTAACAAGCCACCCAGCGCTTTCAGTGCTTGGGCTTGTGCTCTGTGTAGCACTGCTCCGTGGTGTACACTGGAGACAGTTTTTGGGTCACATCGACAAAGTCATTTTCTTGCTTTCCTGATTCCACTGGTTCCATTTAATTTGGGAAAGTCTAGTCAGCCTGACACGTCCATAAATTGAGTATATAAAAAACCTTATAAAGATCATATACAATACTTGTGACATTATTACAGGCTGACATGCTCATACTAACTGTATCATGTCGCGTACCAGAATCCTTGCACTTGTTGTGATCTGTGATCTGATACACCAGAAATGAGATGTGTTTGCCCTTCCAAGAACTATTTGCAAAGTCAGCATGAAGCAAGAAATTCACTTCATTTGCTGCATTAAAAACTTACATGGTAAGGCCTCCATGTCAACAAATAGCAGTTCACAGCACAAAACATTTGGACACATAAGAACTGATTTTTCCTGGCTAAGAAGCCATTTTTTCCTTTGAAGTTTTGAAGTGACCCTGTTCATTTTTCCCAAAGAGAGAATGAAATAAACAAAGTCTGACATGATAATCCTTCCATATCCACTGAATTCCCTAAGGTAACTCTGAGATTATTACATTTAGTGCAAACAAAAGCAGTTTTCACAGGTTTCAACGGCAGGTCACAATTTCATCAGTTCATAATCAATAAAGTACAGGTGTTTGCAGATATATATATAATTTTGTAGTTTTGAAACCATGAAATATGAGTACTAGGTATTTTTTATGCCTATATGTTTTGTACTTTATATGTATTATGATTATCAGTGCAACTTTAAAATACTATCTTTTGAAAGGTTGACGTGGATTTTCAAGAACCCTAAATACATTCTGAATGCATTTCATATTATTTTTACTCCTATAGTTTGTGAAGTTTGTTTTAATCTTGTAATTTATCATTCTTTATGCTGAGTGCTTCCAATAGTGTTTTTTTAACTCTGCAGTGAGATCCTGTGGTGCCAATTTACATCAGTGGGCCTCCAGTGAGAAGTATCTTCAGGCCTGATTGCAAGGCAGGGCCTCCTTTATTTAATGTCTGTAAAAAATGTTTTTTGTGGGTGGATCAAATTGATTTTGAGTATTTGCACAGTAGGTTTTTGAAGCTTTTGAAGCCTTTGAAGCAAAATCCCTATTATAATGGAATTTTTACACAGATGTGGAATGGAGATTTAAGGTTCTAGTAGGGTTAACATTACTAATGGTTTAGTTCTTTGTATATTGTCAGAGTAATTTTATTTCTTATGATATCATAAGTCCTGTCCAACTATTTTGCCTTTTTTATTCCTTTTTTTAAAAATACACAAATGCGCTGACAGTATGTAATTTATGAAGGCTCAGGGCACCAACAAGTTCTTAAAATTGTTGGGTTATGATCGGCCAGAAAAATACCTGTGCAGCTCTGAATGTGGAGAAAATGTGGTGTGTTCCAGAGTGCTCTCAAGGAAGCACTTCATTAAATAGAGAGTGGAAGTTGCAGGGAGGAGTGAGCACACCATTGGATCTGCTCAGCTTCATACATCCGAGGCAGCTCATAATCACTGCTGCCAAAAAACCTGCCCTGGGAACTCTCAGCACAGCAGATAGGGGATGGAAGCAGCACAAGAGACCACATTAGCTAGGATCTGGTCTGTCTTTGAAAAACAGTTCTCTGATAGTTTGGACTGCTGTGAGGCAGTGCTTGCTTGCCTTTCTAGTGCCCTTCTGAAGTTCTGATAGTTTTGACATACTCCTGCAAAATGCTTACATCGAATTACAGCAGCCTTTTTCTGCACAATAGTGCTGTCAAAAAGTGCTCACCTATTAATTTTATTTGAAATGCTTCCTCACAACAGGTGTTTTTAAAACAGTTTTGTTTATTTGTTTTCCCACTCCAGTATAAAATTTTGAAATCAGGAACAAAAGTTTTCTTGTTTCTCAGAGGTACCAATGTTCTAAAATTATTCCTTGAGCAAGTGGGACTCTTCTTCACAAATCTGTGTATCAAATTTATATTTCTTTTAAGAACTTATTGAGTTGTTAGCCTCTTCTAAAGTCGTGGACTTTCCTCAGTTCTGGTAATCCTTACAGGAAATGGACCATATGTTTATTGCCTTTGGTATCCACTGTTCCTTTTTTTTTTTTCCTTTCAAGAACTATTGCCATCTGTTGCTTTCCAGATTACTTTTTATGTATTCTCTAATTTCTCCTTCATCACCATCAGGTTTTTTGATCAGTTTTCAATAATTTTTTTAAGAAAGAAAAAAGATATCTGTGCTGCTCTCAAAAGCATTAAGCAAGATAAGGTTGAAATGCAGTTATCTTCCCATCAAATATTCTTGTGTAGTTCTCTTTTCTTTTAATTGCAGCCTCTGAGCCCATTTTTACTCACCATCAATTACCACCCATTATCCTGCTAATCTGGAGTAATGGCATGGTGGCAAAGCAGAAACAGAATTCAAAGATAAAGCAATTACATTGTAAGAATTCACTGTGCCCTTATGTGAAGCATGAAAACTCCGAGACACTTTTAATGGTGGAATACAGTGAGCTGGGCCAAGGTTGCCCAGCACAGTCAGGTTCTATAAACACCTAGAGCAAAACCTGTCAGACCACATGTTGTGGTTTGACCCCAGATGGCAACTCAGCTGGCTTTTTGTGATGGTGGGGTGATGTGAGAAAGAAAAGGCCTTGGCTCTTTGTAAGTGCTGCTCAACAATACCAAAACCATCCCTGAATTACCAACACTGTTTCCAGCATAAATCCAAAACACAGTGCCATGCTAGCTACAATGAAAAAAATTGACTCTACACAGCCAGCCCCAGCGCATCATGATCATGTATCTCATAATCCCATCTGGACATGAGCTGACCTATTCAAACGTCATGGTGCCATATCCGTAAAGGATATTAAAAAGTGTGTTTATCTAAATAGAATACTTGAAGATAAATCCAACTTCCAAGTTAGTATGAGTGTACATGTGGCAAGAAGGTAATAAATGATCTTTCCTTCTGTTATTTTCAGAACCAAATTTTGTGTCGTCTTATGACATTGGGAACTTTACCTACTTTTTCTTCCGGGAAAACGCAGTGGAACATGACTGTGGGAAAACAGTTTTCTCTCGTGCTGCTCGGGTGTGCAAAAATGATATTGGTGGCAAGTTTGTGCTGGAGGATACCTGGACTACCTTCATGAAAGCTCGTCTGAACTGTTCTCGCCCTGGAGAAATTCCATTTTACTATAATGAACTTCAGAGTACTTTTTTCCTGCCAGAACTGGACTTGATCTATGGGATTTTTACCACTAATGTGTAAGTAAACTGAATGATTTATTTTATTTTATTGCAGTTTATGATGGCAAAACCTAGAACTTCTGAGCTACCCTCTTCTGCGTAGGCCAAGTAAACCTCATAAATTCAAACTACTGTTTTGCCCAATCCGTTGTTTTCTGTGAACAAGTATCAGTTCCAAATGTTTCCCACATGATTTGTTGAAAATGCAAGAAAAGGAATAAATTTTTAATATTTCCGTACTGTAGGGAGCCAGTTGTGTTTAAGACTATTCTGTCATATTCTTCACTTATTTTTAGAAACGAAATAATTTTTATTTTTACTGTTGTAATATGTGAATGCACTATGTATTTATGAAATAAATAATTTATAATTGTTATGTGACATGATCATGAATTTGACATGATGGAATTTGACCACGTCGTAAAGAACTCATCTTACCCAAAACAGCACAAGAGGTGCTCTTATGTATTTTAATTTAGTCCCAAAATATCCTTATGTAAGTCTGAAGATCAAACCAAGAATTTAACCTTATTTTAAGTGAACTTATTATATCAATATTGTAACATTAAAGAAAAAAATAAAAGTACAATTTGGTCTTAAAAATTCAAGTTTGTTAAATATTAAAAAGTTGGATGGATATAGAAAAAAGAGACATTTATCTCAGAAATGTTCTTTGTAAATTTAGACAATGATGACTGGTGTTCAATGCTGCTCAGCATTGTTATGGCCCAATGTTCAGACCACTGGAATAATTCCAGATTTTGAGTTCCGATTCTCTGACCTTCTTGTACTGCCTTGCTGTGTAAATCAGTTTTGTCTAGAATTTTAAAAGGTCCTTGAACACAGTGATACCTACCTTTTATAAATACCCATTAACCAGGTGGAAACATTCACAAGTTAATGTCAGCAAATTATAATCCCTATGCATTCTAGAGAGTGAGCATGAATTCGAGCTCATTTAGGCGTCTTCCAGACTCAGGCTGACCCCTGGGCTGGCAGCTCAGGCTGAACAAGACTAGAGATGAGACGCTTGCACCAGGCTGTGGCAATTCCTAACCCATGACGCTGGATGATGAACTCAGCCTGTTTCTGCAATGGAGTAATGTAGGGAATCTAAACACTGTTTATGGGAATAGATTAGCAGAGACAGGGGGTAAGAAAATTTGAAATTGTTTCAATCAGTACTTTGAATTTTGTTGTTCTATTTTCCTAGTTAGTTCATATACTAAAAGACAGGTATTTGTCATGTTCCTGCCATGAAAAGCCTGAGCAGAGGATTTCTGCTGTAGAAAGTTCACGGGGCTTTGGCCATGGAAGGGGAATGACGTTTCAGATGCTTCCTGGCTCTCCTGAAAATGGACTTGCTCTTACTAGGGCTACCTTTGCTACATGAAAGTAGACAGTATTTAAACGTTGCTGCTACTTTCCTCTTCCCCCATGGTTCAACGTCCTGGCTGTCCAAGAAAGATGGACTGTTCAAAGAACTGGTTGATTATAACTGCTTGAGGGTAGGGTTTTTGGTTGCTCTATTTAAATGCCTGCCATCAAATGTTGTAACAAAATTTTTTTGACATTTTGGAAATATTTTAGAGTTTGTATTACTTCCCCATGCTGACTACCTGTTCATAGACAGATTGTGGAGTTCATATGATACACTTTTCTGGAGAAACACAAGGGTTTCCTATTACAAGGGAACAACATATTCCTTTCTGCTCATGTAACAGCATCAGATATAATTTAATGTCATTCATAATTCTTCAGTCTTAATATCTTCAGAATTACAATGAATTTATTGGACCTTAATGCTTTCTTTATGGTACTTTACTTGTGGAGGGAAAGAATTGAAACATTTCTCTAATAGCCAAACCTGCATCTTTTATAAGTGGTTGATTATCAAGTCGACTATAACCACTGCTTCATGAAAAAGTTGATTTTGTTTCTTTCAGACTATCCAAAAAATCTATAAACATGAGTTTCATGTCCTCATAGGACTTCATGAAATTCAAGGGAACATTGGTACAGTTAATAACATTAGTGAGATGCATTTAGTGATATAAGCAAGGATTTATCACCTCCAATGCTGATTGATTCTGCAGAAGACTCAAGCATGGAACTTCAAGTTATTCCTTTGAAATAAGAGAGACAAGCATAAGAAAACAAATTGCTCTTTTGTCCTGGTGTTTAACCCATGTATCCTAACTCTTTTTCAGCTGTTGGGGTTTTTTTACCGTCTTTATGAAGTTTCTGTAGTATGTTTTCTTAAGCCTTGTGTAAATTCCAGGCTAAGCTTAAAAAAAAAATAGGGGATAAAAAAAGAGAGAAGAATGCTGTGTGGATCAATTGCCAGCAGTTTTGGCTGCAACAGGAAATTCTTGCAATTGACACCTTCATTATCTATTCCATTATCTCAAAATAAGGAAAAGAACAATTCAGCTTTCCATATGAGGAGCTTTCATAGTTATTAGATTATATTCTTTACACTATGCAGAATTACTTTATTGCCTTGTATATCACATTTTATAGGCAAACCCAGGAAATTGTGTCATTTGTCCAGCTGCCATTTATTGATGTTTATTTTTTTAACATGGTATCTTTAAGCAGTCCAAGTTGTTTTGCCTGGATGGATTTCTGCAACTTGCATTCTTATTGCTGTACAACGTCTCTTGGAAGAAAGGATTTTTGTGGACTTGTCTTGTCCAGGGATTCTGTAGGATCTAGAGACAAAACACAGATCCTTATTTATGTCATTTAGTAATTTGTTGTATGGAAGAAACTTTATTGAACCCTGGGAATAATATCTTCCTGAACTTTGTACCTAGAAAAGAGGTGTCCCTAATGCGTGTAATTATGCGTGTAAGTGTAGCAGTGTCGTATTAGAAGTACAATATGGTATTAGAGCAGCAGCAGAAAGTAGGAAGTTTTGAGTTTTTCCCCACACCAGCTTTTTGGTAAGGCTGACAAACATTTTAAATGCAATGACCATGCTAAATAAGCTCATCATATAACATTATCTTGAGATATCATCTCCTGGCTGATCATATCTGCTTCATTAATTACTTGGAGGATTGAAGAGTTTTTGCCTTTTTTATTTATTTTTCAACAATTTGACTTCTTAATGTTATTACATAGGTTAACATATTTATTTCTTTTGCAGGAACAGCATAGCAGCCTCTGCAGTTTGTGTTTTCAACCTGAGTGCCATAACTCAGGCCTTTAATGGACCCTTCAAATACCAGGAGAACTCTCGCTCTGCTTGGCTTCCATATCCCAATCCTAACCCTAATTTTCAGGTATGGATACATTCCTGAGAAGGAAAATATTGTGTGTGAGCTTTCCTCAAAGTACTGTATGGTTCATAAATTGTCAATCTAGTTTTGCCCTGTTGTAGCCTAAGACCTTAAAAAAACTGTAAATTAAAAAAAAAAGTGCTTAGGAGAGCCCCTTATTTCAACATATTTAATTTTAGTTTTATACTTCCACAAAATAATTTGGATTGAGAAACAGATGTACTTTGAAGGGTAGGAGAAAAAAGGCTTAACTTCATTCTGTCAAAATAAAACACTATAGTTATGTGTCAAGATGACATTAACTCCTGTCTGAAGTATGATCAAACTGGTATTCTCTTTTACATTGTATTTGTGCTATTAGGACTTAAAAAATGGAACAGTGTCTGGCAGAAAAAAGAAAATGAGAGGGAGGTGGTAAAGGAGGAGTGGTCAGAATTTAATATATTTTCATGTGCAAGGTGGTTCCCACTCCTTGAAGCGTTAGATTAAAAGAATTTGCGATGTGTTCTGCCCCTCATTTGAACTTGTTGGCCTCAGAGGGTGTAATAATCTGCAGCTTGCTGACAGTGTAAAGCCAGTTAGTCCAAGGTGGGTCATTTAGAGGAACTCTACAAAAAGAAAGGGGTATTTCAAAAAGAGAGGGGTATTTTCATAAGCGTATATGCATTCTTTTCTTCTTTTGAGTAGTCACCACTCCTACTAGGACCATTTTAATGAGCATGCTTCTTGGAAGGGAGATGGAAGGAAAAGCAGCATTAATGTAGTGACTAACAACAATAGCTTTTCATCAAGGTAGTTAAGTGTAGTCACCTCTATCCACCTTTCACCCTTAATCTCAATGCAATTTCACAAGTTCACTTCTGCTCCTGGAACAGCCTTCCCTAGCTTGTAAGTCATAAGATCTTTGCTAGCTTGAAAAAGAATCACCCATTGGGGATTGTAGGTAGTTTTAATTACTTCCTGATGTATGCAAATGAAGGAAAATAAGGCACAGGTTACAGGCTAGAGCCATGTGACCTTCCCTAAGTAGTATGTTTGTCATCAGCCAATTGACAAGACTCAATGTACACCACAATCCTCCAGAAGCAGGCTCTACTTGTATGCAACTGTTCACATCTTGTAGAAATACTTGTATTTTCAAAATAGTGATAGGAAGAGGGTCTAAGAGAGGCTAAATTTTTGAAGGAGAAAGTCTGAAAAAATGCTTGTATCTTATAACCTTTCTGACTAGGTAAGCACATCCAATAAAACTTATTAAACTCTCCCTACAAACCTTGACTTAATGTGGTATTAATTATTGTGAGAGCAGCCCATACTGAGCAGTACTTACAAAGAAAGATGACAGCCTGATGGCTGTGTAAAAACAGTTTAAGTCTCTGCTGTACTGTTAGTGCACATCTCCAAGTCCCAGTCAAGACAGATGTTGAAATTTATTTCTTAGATGGCCTGTCTGATTTTAATACAGCTGGTACTTCATCCAATTTACAAGAACAGTGACAACACTTTTATCATGTCTCTCTGAGCCACAAACAGCTTTAAAGGCAGAGCTAGTGTTAAGAGCTGTAACGTAGCCTTTTACAACACAATATTGAAGGCAATTGATGTCAGCTGATTTCTAGGTATCTCTAGTGATGTCCACCTTCTCTTCTTTTGCTGATGCTGCTTTTTATTCCCTTGAATAACTTTCTGCTACATTTCTAGCTCCATAACTGTGGTAGTGATGCATACTAGAAGCTAGTCTAATGCTTAGAGCTTTAACCATTTTTTGTGATTTGACTTTGTGACTTTAGAGTACACACCTCACATGGATGAGATATATTCATTAACTGATTCATTGGTTTCCTTCCAAAAAAAGGACTTTTCTTTTGTAGAGTCCTTATGATAAAGGATTAGAAGTTCTGCTTGTGTAGTCCCAGAAGCAGATTTATCCTCTTGAGTATTCACCTACTCAGTAGCAGCAGAGAGAAGTATGTGATTTGAAGGAAGACTCCTGCTATGTAGATATAGTTACATCAGGTATTCTATTTCTGAGGCTGGATTATATTAATGAAATATTTTCCATTTTAGAATACTATTGGAATCTGAGTTTTGAGGACCATTGTTTTCCTCAGTGATTTTTGCTTTTCTCTTTAGACAGGGCAATGTCTGTAATAAGACTAAGGACTATTTGCATTTCAGCCTACTATGAGTATTCAACTGAAATTTTTCCTGCTTGATAGATCCAGAGAACTTCTTTGGAGTGGTTTGTTTTTTTCCCTGGTCTAACATACAGAGCAAGTAACTGTTTCCTGACAGTTGCTAATTTATCATTCTTCACCATCTGATCTCCCATTATGAAATAATTTGTTTGACTTTTAAGCATTTGTGGATTCAGAACTCTATTTTGGATTGAAAACATGGTAATAATAAAAAAAAATAACTGGTACAGTCTTGCACGCTATTATTTTGCTTATGCTTTAATTCATGGCATAATTGATGACATAGTAAAGCAAAATTAAAATGGTGACTTAGTTATGCCTTTCACATCACTCAAATATTTCATAAAGGTTGTGAAGTAGTGCTTTATTTCTCTGGTGCAATTATGCCTGAGTAAACATGTGAATGTTTATATATTCCCATGCATCAAGAAGCTTTCTCTTTTGTGTCCTCAGCTGAACACAAATATGTTAAAATTAACTTCCACTTATTTTGCTTTGTGTATTTGTGTTTGAAACTGGTCCATGCAGCTAGTGAATATTTTCCTGTAAGAAAAGAGCACAATTTTCATATTTAAAATATGGTCAGTTTTAAAGCAAAAAAAGTCTTTGCTGTGGATAATATTTACTAGAGCTCTGCGCTGTCCATTTTTGCTACTTAAGATGGCGTCCTAAGAAGCTTCTAGAAGAAGCTTCTGCGTGTTGTACTTTCACTCGGGATTCCTGTCAGATCCTGGCTGTGATAGGGCATGAGGTTTCATTTGAAAAATTGTTATGTCTTTAGCACTGAGGTCTGTGAAAATTATAAAGAAAACTAGTCAGAAAATCATTTGGGTTTTTGAATGGTAGTTTTTCTCCTTCTTTCCCTGTGAACATAGGATATAGCAAAATATTTCCATAATCCACTTGTGCTGGTCAGTCTCGTGCTCTTCCATATTGTTTAGAATTAGGGAGCCTCCATAGTACTGCCTCAGGAAAACTGAGCTTCCTGAGTCCTTGGACAGTCTGGTTTGCATCAAAATTGGACCTGAAAGTTGAATTCCACATTGTCATTACAAGATATGCTCTTGCTTTTATTTTCTGTGCTGTAAATCAGAGAGCAAATCTCTTGTTATTGTTGGCACATATAATCATGCTACTTTTCTGTCTTCACAGTGTGGCACCATGGACCAGGGTTTGTACGTAAATCTGACTGAGAGAAATCTTCAAGATGCACAAAAATTCTTCTTAATGCATGAGGTTGTTCAACCAGTTATTCCAATTCCTTACTTCATGGAAGACAACAGCCGATTTTCCCATGTGGTTGTGGATGTTGTGCAGGGCAAGGACATGCTTTTCCATATCATCTATCTTGCCACAGGTATGAAACTTCATTGCTGTGATAACTGCAAAGGTTTATCAGGTCTTTGAGTTTTAATGTTCTGTTAATTACTTATGAAATACAGATACAGCACCTTGAACATCAGCTTTTCCTCATTGAAACTATCACCTGTATATCTTCTACATTTTATGAATAGATTAATTTAGCATTACAATATCTTTTATGTCATTTTGCAAACTCCAATTTTGGTGTCTGTTTCCTATTCTTCTTTGAAGCTGTGAAGCTTGTGTGCTCTTGAGGTAGTCAAACAGAAATTTTACAAATGGGACTTTCCAATTTTCACTGTCTTTCGTTTCTTTTACTTAGTTAAGGCTACAAATTTAAGAGCCCGATACGAGATTGTTTAGGATCCTCTGATAATAGAGTAACTTCATAAACAGCAAATACAGCTACTGCTATTTCTATTTCTGAATTTTTTATCACATGTGTTTTTTTAATTTGCCTTTAATCTCATTTTTAGACATTCATTATGCAGTTTTATATCCTATTTTATTATTTGCCCATTTATATGTAAGCATAACAGTGAAGGAAAAAGAACCCTCCACCTTATTGCCTTGGTTAGAGCTATTGTCTTCTTGGTTCAAAATTTCAATCTTAAAAATAGCGAGGATGTTGGAGAACTGTTTCTGCAGAACAAGGATCAGGAACAGCTCAATCTGAAATACTTGACTGGACTACTGTGTTTAAAGCCTCATGGTATAAAACCTAGGAACGTTTTCAAATACTTGGGCCTATGCACATTACTAGGGAATAGCTTATCAAAGAAAAGGTTTGTTAATGTTCAGTTTGTCTCATTGTGCTCCTTGAAAGCCGGGCAGTAAAAGAAGAGCTTTTGATAGGTTAAAACTATGGTTGGATTTAACCAGTTCTAGTCAAAACAGCCTGCTGGTTGGTAAATCAGTGCATTTTAAGTGAAATCATGTCAATACTAGGTGGTGTTTGTATTGTAGAGGCCTCCTGAAATTTGTATTTCGGGCCAAACCTGAATTACAGAAACATGCACTGATTTGGTTTTATATGAAGAGACTATAACTGTATTGTAGGATTATATTTACCCTCTTGGAAGCAACAAAAATAATGGCTTTTGTCATAATTCTGATTGTCTTCAGGTTTCAGTTTCCCTTGGTGTGTTACCTTTTACATACGAGTCAGGAAATGAGGATTTAAAATTTTACACTTCATGGTTCATTAATAAATTGTGTTTGGGAGTGATTCAGTGTTCTTTTCATGCTGCTAAAAAAGAAATATTGCTCCTGTGCTCCTTGTGATGTATGCTTGCCTTTCGCTTTCATTCTTCTCTGTATGTCTGGTTTTGATCATTCATGGAAGCAGGTTACTTATCTTAGCTGGATCTTCAGTCTAAATTCAGCACATGCCTTCCTGTAACTGGACAGTGTATGTTTTATAAGTGTGAGAAAGCGTATGATAAAACCCCCATTCTATTCTTGCAGTTTTCTTGATGTAGTCAATTCTATTTCACATGTATTTCACTGAATCATTTAATTGGATTTACCTAATTGAGTGTAAGTGTTAAGATTTATTTTCTAAGAAATATTAGCACTCACTTGTGGTAGAATTTGAAATTACCGCACATGTTTATATGCAAATACCACAGGTACGGGACATAGCTGTAGTTTGAAAATCCAAGATGTGCCAAGTTACACAGTGTAATTTATTTATATATTAAATTACATTAAGATTGTAGGAGAAAATCCTTCTTTGGGAAGAAGGCCATAATTTTAAATTCATTATATTGTTAATTGTGAAGCATCTTATTTCTCCTGAGCCCTGCCTTTGCTTATGTAGAAACTGTGGAGTAGTTAGCATTGAGTTTTCATCATAAACTGAATATGGTAAAAGATTACTGAGAAAAATGCCACTACTTCTGTAAACAACAGAAACTAAAAGGCAATGGCCTTAACTTTGAAAATAAATGATAGTTTTGGAAACAATCTAAGTTTAAGGCTCTTAAATTTCCCCAATGTCCAGCTTTGCTCCCACATGAAATGTCCTCCACCCCAAGCTCCTAACACCGTAGAGCATGTGTATGTTTGGGAGAGATGAAAGACTGGGCTGACAGTTACTGCCAAGTCTGAGAAATTTTGCTGTTATATCTTTCCTGATTTATTTGCATTATTAAAAGTGATGGTAAATTAAATTTGGAATTCAATTTTTACCACAATGCTCCATCTTCGAAAAAGACTAAGGAATAAAAGCTGACAAGCAGAAAAGGCACTGAGGGTGCTGGTCAACAGCAACAAAACATGAGCCAGGTTGTGCCCAGAAGGCCAAGAAGGCCAAGGGCATCCTGGCCTGTATCAGCAATAGTGTGGCCAGCAGGAGCAGGGTGTGATCTTCATCCTGTACTCCACCATTGGTGTGGCTGCACCTTGAAACCTGTGTTCAGGCCCTGCACTACAAGAAAGACATTGAGGTGCTGGAGAGTGTACCGTGAAGGGCAACAGAGCTGGTGAAGGGTCTGGAGCACAAGTCTTGTGAGAAGTGGGTGAGGGAGCTGTGGGTGTTTATACTGAATTAAAGGAAGCTCAGGGGGAACATTATTACTTTCTGCAATGGCCTGAAAAGGTAGTAGCCAGGTTGGGGTTAATCTCTTCTCACAAATAACAAGCAATAGAACCAGAGAAAACCACCTCCAGTTTTGCCAGAAAAGATTTGGATTGGATATTAGGAAAAAATTCTTCATTGAAACAGTATCCAGGCATTAGAACAGGCTGCTCAGGGAGGTGGTGGACTCACCATCCCTGGAGGTATTTGAAAGACATGTAGACGAGGGCCTTAGGGATGTGGTTTAGTGGTGGATTTGTCAGTGCTGGGTTAACAGACCTGACAATCTTAAAGGTGTTTTCCAACCTGAACAGTTCTATGATTCCATGACCTGGGGAGCATCAGTCTAATGAGCATTCAGTCCCTGGGAAAGTCAAGGAGCGCACCTCCTTGGAACACACTTTTCTGGAGAAAAAGGTGATTTGTAACATTCAGCATGGATTACTCAAGGCTTAAGCTCATCTGAAAATCTGATTACTTTCTGTGGTCAGATGTCTGGATTTCTGCATGAGGAGAAGGTAATACCTCGACTTTAGCATGAGTTTTGGCACCATCTCCCACAATATTCGTATATCCAAATTAGGATATAGGGTCTGTATGGGTGGGCAGCTGGATCTATAAAACCCCATAATCAGAGGGTCATTTTAATGTGACGTATAGAAATAATAAGGAGCCAAGTACTGTCCTGTTTGACATTTTTTAACCTATGACCTGGAGGAGGACAAGGACATCATGTGTGCAGGTGATGCCCCACTAGGATCCCAGTAGTTACACTGGAGGATGTGCCATCCAAAGGACTTAGGCCTGCTGAAGGGATGCCATCACTGCAAAGACAGTCAATAGCATCTTGGGCTGTATTATCAGAAACACAGCCAGGAGGTTGAGAGAGGAGGTTGTTCCTCAGTGTTGGCCTCCCCCAGCACAAAAAGGGCATGGATAAAATGGAGCAAATTCAGTGGAGGGATGCCTTCTGTTGGAGGCTGGGGCACCATGCCCTAGGAGGGGAAGCTGAGGGAGCTGGCCATGTTCATCCATGAGGAGAAAAGGCTGTGTGGGAGCAGCATGCTGGTAGCATCCTTCTAATACCTACAGGGACTTTACATGGAGAACAGTGACATACTCTTCACACTGGTTCGTGGTGGGAAGACAAGAGACAGCAGGCAGAGAGTTTCAGACTGGATATAAAGAAAAGCTTTTCTAGGGCAGTCAAGCAACAAGTTGTGCAGTCTCATTTCTTGGGGTTTTATGAGACCAGACAGTAACACAGTCTGTTATAGCTAGCTGTCTTTTGAGCAGAAGGATGGACTTGAGACCTTCTGATCTCCTTTCCAACCTTAATCATCCTGTCCTTATGGGATGCCAGTATCATGTCAAATTGGCTGGGCTAAATTGCATTTTTATTCAACACTGTAATAATAGATATCATTGTACTTTCTGCTGCCCAAAGGGAAGTGCATTCAGCTCTGATGTAAGTTCTGTCAGTAAGCAATTTGCACTTAGCAGTGTAGGATGGACCCAAACCATGCTGTGAGAGATGTATACCACATAATTTTTGTAGTTTTAATTTATTCCAGTGTTCTGCAAGAAATGTCTTTTAAAATACACAAAGCTTCAGGGGAAAAGTAGGCATACAGATTGGATTTAATAAAAATTAATGTTCTGCTGTCTTTGTTATTCAAAGCAAAAATCCCATTTTTTGAAACAGATGGCCAATAGTTAAGAGAAAGTTCTTTCTTTCACCTACCCACCCTGTTGTTGGAATACAAATATTACAGGGGAGAATAACCCTGGGAGTATAAAAGTAGAATCTAATTTCATTAAACCTTAAATAGATGTAGTATTACTTTAGAAGAGACTGGGAGTAAGCAAACAAATGCATTAATCTGCTGAGTCAACAGTCTTCATTTCCTAAACCTTTGCCAAGTCATCATTCTCCTCAGAGATTCTGGTGTGCTAGGGCTTAACAGCTACTGCTTATATAAAAAATATACTTTGGTACTTTGGAGAAACATCTTAATCTTTCACTGTACTGACTTCTAACACAGAATGAAGGGATATATCTATTCCTGCACATTCTGTGCTGCTGGCTTTGTGCAAGAAGAAATCCCTGGAACAATTTACTGTGATTTAAAAAGGAAGATCAAGGAAAGCATGCATGGATATTCTGAAATAAAAATCATCCATATATATATTTGTCTATAACAATACATGAAACGTAGAGCAAGCTTTAGAAACACTAAATATTCTTAAAGCTCTTTAAGTTTGAAAGGATTCTTTCTTTGTAAATAAAAAATCCAATCAATATATCATAGTTTGTTTCCCTCCCTTTTGTCACTTCTCCCCTTTCTTCACATTTCTTTCCTCCATTTTATTTCTTTCCTACGCTGTAAGTGCCTAGGTGTCCCATGGTTAAAAATGTTGCTGATACGCTTTTTCAAAATAGGATGCAGCAGCAAGAGTAGATAGCCATTATTTAGAGTTCTGTTTCAAAATTTATTTATTTACTCAAATGAATGAGAAAATTATTTGATATAGTGTCTAGTTTGAGGGCATGATGAACATATAATAAATTTGGTAATTAAGAAAAGGTAATACTTGCATTGTCTGGTGAAAAACTTTAAAGGTCATCCTTAAAAACTGCTTGGTGAAAAAACTCCTGTGTTTTTTTTCTGTTCTTCAGTCCCACAGGGCAGAGAATGTCCCCTCTGTATCCTGAGTAGAAATGGTATATGCCCAGTGGTAGATCTTAGTTACTGGGATTTATAGGACAGCATTGATGAAATTGGGGTATGGCTGACCTAGAAAGAAAGTATGAAACCTGAAAAAAGATTTATTGTTGGCTACGTTGAATGTCTCTGAAGAGTGGATTGTTCACTGAAGTGAACCACAATTTTTATGCCATAAATCCAGGTTTTATCTGAGGCTTAAAGGTCACTGGAGGATGTTACAACAGGTTTCTAAGTTCTAAAAATTGCAGGTAACAATGCAGAGAATAATAAAAAATAATTCTGATGAAACACATACACCAATAATAATGAACAAGTAGAGTGGTTTCATGAAGAAATTTCAAAATATATTTTTGGAAAATGCTGATGGAAATTTCTTACATTTGCCTTTAGAAGGTTTAAAACAGGTAGTAAATCTCAAACGTAACATTTTTTCTCATGAAGCCCTGAAATTGTAGATTATACAGAAACTAGTCCCAACTTAATAAAGAGATTTGGGAGTTTGCTTGAAACTCAGTTTCGGAATGCCATCATTTTGTCATCATGTTTGTCTTGCTAGATGGGAGTAAACGGATGCAAAGTACTCCCTGATTTAATTCTTCTGTGGTTTTTATTACAGTTCTATCTTGTGCATTTTGCTTTGTAATCAGTACACTACATTTTTTTCTAGGAAATTTTTAAAGGTGTTAGCAAGAAAAAAAGTGGGTTTTTGCTGTGTATGTTGTTACTTAAAAGTCTCTGATAAAATAATGTCATTTTCCTGGCAGACTACAGCTTCTGATCAAAGTGTGCAGCTTTCACAGTTTAATATGCAGAGTGTCAGAATATATGTAGAGTCTGTGCACTTGCCAACCTTAAAGCTATCAGCAAAATATGTGCTTATATATGTTACATACATGGTGAAGAGAGCAACAAAGCTTAAGTTGGCTGCATTTTTTTCTAATTTGGTGCTATTCATGACTGCATTCTCTTAAGTGTATTGAAGTTTTTGGAAGTGTTCTGTAGAAAGGAGATACAGACTTTTCATCGCAGTTAAGAACCACTTTCTTTGTCTAGAAATTACAATATAAATGCAATAATAATGACCAAAATAGTTGTAATTTGAGTCAGAAGTCAACTATGAAAGCAGTAGGTAGTCTATTTGTATGTATTAATCCTTTCTAGATCAAAACCAGAAACAGTAGAATCAGAGTACAGATGGATAATGGAGCATATACACTGTGGAACACAGTTAAAAGCTGTTTCACTTTTGTTACAGAAAACACAGTTGTTTTGGTTTTTATGCCATTGCTTGACAAATGTGTAGTGTGCTTTTACAGAGTTGTAAAGCACCCTTGCAGTGGCTTTAAAACTAATTCCCTGTAACTTGTTACCTTCTGGCCTTATGCAATACCATTTTAAGAAGCTTGAAGCAAGGATACTTATCATTTGCTTTGATTGGGAAAGCTGGTGCATGTTGGAAGATCCCAGTCCTGACAGCAATATGATGATCTTGAACATTTGTTTCAAGAAGTCAAATAGTGAACCATAAAATTAATAACCTTACTCTCTTCTGCTTTTGCAGTGACATCTATCTCTGAAAAAGGAAAGCCCTAGCTGAATTCATACTTTGTTTATATAGTTAATCTTTTCAGGAATTATTTTGCTGCAAAGTTCAAAAAAAGATGCAAAAGATTGCATGGTTTTGTCTTGAAGAGTCTAATGTTCACCCTGGGATTTATGCTATCTTTTCTAAGAAGGCTTGCTATATATTTCTGTTGTCATATTTATGCTATTTTCCATGAAAAATATCTCTAAAGGCAAAGAAGGATAATGCAAACCTTTGTTGTTTTTCTATGTAATTTAAACAAAGAAATGTTGATTTTTCCTGGCCTTGGGTATTGTGTCATCTGTACTGGGCAGAGTGGTTTTAAAATGTTACTAAATGAGAGCAGCTACATCTAAAGTCAGGGCTGTAGAGTTATAAATGATACTATGGGGCTCCAGAGGATCAAACCCGGCATTTAAAATGTCCAGAGTACTAATTTCCCTTGGCTTTATCGCTGTATATAGAGATAAATAATTCTGCCAGATCCACTTGGTCAGCTTTCTTAATAAATAGATGGCTCTAACTAGAGCTGGTTAAATTATTCATTGACAGCAATTTATAATTGAGAATCGTAGCCCTTTGTTTGGTTCACAAATTACCCAGGACTTATTTGTAGTCATTTTTTGTTATTATAATCAACCCATAAATAGGTCATGATTTTGATTAGTTTGTTGTTGCTATTTGCTCATAGAATTTGTTCATATTTTAGATATCATGTTCATGAATTGCCTGCTGCAAGTATATGGTGTTCTGTTTTCTCAAGGGACAAATTTAAGTCGGAGAAGCCCTTTTTTCTGTTCACAAATTATTGTTATGTCTTTATAATTGCTCAGCTCTGTCAGATAAAGACTATAAATAAATGTCCGAAGAACATACGGTGTGTGCACTTCTGTGCTTCCACTGGAAATCAGAATTGCTGCAAGAAGAAGTGACTGGCTGAAGAACAGCTGGCTCTGCTTGCATGGGAGTGAGATTAATGCGTGGGCCAAGGAGGGAGACAGATTGCAAGGAGCTGGAGACAAAGTCTCAACCTTCCATTAAAAAAAGAACAACTCCTCTTTATCATAGTGATGCTGAGATTTCAAATCCTGTTTGACTACTTTATAAACTTAGAGTGGCCATGTAGCCTTTCCTTCTTCCTATTTTTTTGTTGGAACTGGAAACAAACTAGAAACTTCTCTTCCTGGAAGAGAAACTAGACTTGACAATCCCTATGTTCATTTATTATGATGTAATTCTAATGCACAAAATGTGAAGCTTTGAGCAAGAGAGGTATCTTACAGGGTGCTCAGTGTTGTCCTGCTGTCTTCAAAGCTAAGGTTGATTAGGATCTACATCTACCTTCTACATCTACCTTCAAAACCCTTATTTTGCCCCAATAATGTGCAGTGCCAGTCAATAGGCTTGGTCTTAATTTTGGAAACAGTGTTGGAGTTAGCCTTGTTTTGGGGTGAAATTTGATCTTTGTACCAGCTTAGTAGCCCTTGTGTGAGAACACAGTATTCAGAATTCCTCCTGGGAGATGTGGAGAAGAAGCTTTCCCTTTGAAGGGACTTGACTTTGTCACATGTTGCTGAAACTTCTTTAGAATATTCTGCAAGGCCTTTTATTTTTAAAAAACCCCTTTCTTTTAAGGTGGACCTGCACAGGAGTGATTCAATAAACCCATGCTAACCAAAGAAAAAAGTGGAATAGTTAAGTCATGGGGAGAAGGAAAAGTTTGAACCTTACACGAAACTCTGACCCTAAAAATCCCAAAGTCGGGTCATAAGTATTTTTCTATAATACATACGAGATTTAATGTGAGCAGTCAGGAAAGCAGTCCTGATATTCTATGGGACATTCTACTGAACTCCTGGTTTTGTTGATGTTTACGAGCTTCTTTATTCTGCATCATTTTTCCTGGAAAACCTCAATAAATCCAGAGGTTTATAACTATGTGTTTACTAGCAGTGGCACTAATAATCATTGAGAGCCTTTTCCCCTTGTTCTTACCTAGGTCGGGTCATAGGACATGGCAAATCTTAACAAGCTAAAGAATTTCTCAATAAAGATATGCCTTATTTACTTTGTTATGTCTCTTGTGAGTCATCAAAATGTGAAGATACTTTATTATATTATTTTGTGGTATTGTGGGAAGAGTCCTGTAATCTGAAAGTTATATCACAAAAGATAGATTAGGATCCATGCATTTTACTGTAATCAAGTCACTGGGTAAGAGGCATAATATTTGGAGCACAGACTCACTTGTTTACAGATTAATTCTAATTTTTAGAGGGTTTTTATTTTTCTTTGTTATCCATTTTCTTTGTTCCGTAAACCTTGGAAATTTGGTTCTATGACTACAGACTTTTAGGAGGAATAGCACTGACTGCAACCAAAATAGTGGTTATATCCCTTGCCTAGGAAATACACAAAGATTTTCAACTAAGCTCTGTGATACTTTCTGGTTATTACCAGATATCCTGGCTCCTAGATCATGATGTAAAGAATATAGTGAAATATGTATTGTATACAGTCTCTATGTACTATGGCTGTGGCTACTTTAATGTGGGTGGGAGAGTAAGAGATGAACAACTTCTGGTGAGACGTTCTGAGATTCTTTTCTCTAATTCCAACTTTGTTTCTGTTTCTTGTCCATTTAATTTCTTATTTAATATGATTAGAAAAAGACAGCATCATTCTTTCCTTCCGTATTTCTCAGCAAAAGCTGTGTTTTATGCTGAAATGGCTGCTGAGGTTCCATATGGATATATGTACTGGATTTGACTCATCTAGGGGCATGTGCACCTGAGGCACAGGGGCATGTGCTATGCAAACTACAAATGAGTTTGAGTAGAGGAGAGTTCTCAAACTTTCTCTTCAGTTAAGCTGGTGATGCTTCTGGATCCATACAGTAGTCAGTTGTCTTTCTGACACTTTCAATGAAAATAACCACACACGACTCAGTTAAGAAATCAGGCAAGGTATATTGTGGGTTATTATCTGACAAACAGTTTTCTTCACTTGTGCATCTAACTGCTTCTTTGATCTGAGCACTGAAAAAATTATTTAGCTGGAAAGCACTATCATATGCATAGCATGTGTTGGGTCCTGCAAGGTATTTATAGTTTTGGTGGTACAAAGTAAGGCAATAAAAAATAATAGAAGCAGTAAGCACTCCCTGTCCAGTCAGATCCAATCAGAGTTTTTATATCTCAACTTTGGAAGACTGGCAGGGATCCAGGGCCTTTATTGAATAGTAATTTTTTCCTTTGTGCGCAATGTGGCAATCTTCACTGCTGCTTTGTGTCAGATATGAAGCCTTAAATCCCACAAACCACTTCATCTTGTGATTAATATCTATGTTTATTACCTACTCTACTACTTTAGTTAGAGATTACACAACTTTTCAGAGGTGCTCATCTCCATTATCTAAGAAGAGCAGTCCTAGATATTGAGTAAACATTTTAGAGGATCTCTTCAAAATTGGAATGCTTTCTCCTCATAAGTTTCTGGGAAATTAATATAGACTTCTTTGTTTCATAGTCAATTGCAGCAACCAGTCCCCAGTAACAACAACCTTACAGTTTTATTTCTTTCTCTTTTTGGAATCCAAGATATTGAAATTGAGTGTCTCTTGACAAATGTAATGTTTTCCATTTAGAACCATAAGAATTCTTATGTCTTCTTTGCCTTAGGGCTTCAGGTTTTGTGAGTGTATGTGTCATTTTTAGTGCAGTAAAAGCTGGATATTGCTAAAAAAAAAAAAATTCAATATATTGCCAAATGGGTATTCTCTGGGATAGGTGTTATTCACATGTAGCACTTGATATTGGATCTGTTTAGTTGTCATCTAACTATACTTAGGGAGTAGAATTCTGTGAATAAAAGCATGTTGTCAGTCACAGTGTCCTCAGCTAATTGTATCTGAACTGCAGCCTAGCTTGTCCTAGTTTATGTCTGGAAATATGAACAAGGTAACTCACTATCTAGTGAGTACAGCCTTAAGTACAGCCCTAAGGAGCCATTAAATGATCATTTTTTCTGATAATGTTGGTTTAAAAGGAGGATTCATATCCAACAGACCAAAACATTTGAGACTTCTGAAGACATCTAGCAGGAATCTTGGTACTGATAGTCTCACAGCCCATGCTCAGAGGTCAGTGTGCATACTGGCTGCATCTGTTTGATTCAAATGTATTAATAAATGGACAATCAACACTTATGTAATATTTGTTTTGTCTGTAGGTTTGGTGCCCCAAAATGGTCTTGGTATTCTATGTAATGTTGAAGCTGACATTGTTGAAATCCATTCCTTTTCTAAGCTGGAAGAATGTGTCTATTTATATGCCAAGTTATTTTAGTGTGATGCAGGACAAAAAAATGTTTTACTGGCCTTCTTTGAGGATGCTGATATAATTTTTCATGATCTTTGTATTTATTTTTGAGTATTTTTGTAGACAGAACTTGGTAATTTAAATAAGAATTCAAAATGAGAATATTGTTTGGTAAAATCAAGAAATGTTTGCTCGATGTTGTTACAAATCATGCCTTGATCTACATAGCCTACTTGACATTTCCTGACACCTCCCCAAGGAAAAAAAAAAGAAAAAGAGTGTGAGGTACTAGAGCCAAGCTTGAAATTCTTGTCCATCATCTCTTTGCCAAGGGCTGAGAAACAACTTTATTTTCCCCATCTCATCTAAAGCCTCATCTAAAGATTTTATGCTGTAGTTTTAACCATGTCCTCTCTGCTTAAGTAGTATTTCTTAAACCAATGGCAGGAACCATTGTTATTCACATTTTAATATAACTTCCTGAAGGGGTTAGAAATGGTGATACCCTGGATAGGGACATAATCAAGGAGCTATGCATTGAGAAAACTGAATACATTTCTCAGGGATTATTCTCTGCAATAAACACATCAACACAAGAGAGAAGGGTCAGTGTGCTGGTGACATCATCTGGATGGCAGCAACATTTGTGGGAGATTATGTAGAGCTGAGGTTTAATTCCTCATAATGTTCAGAGTTCAAAGCACCTCCTTGTTGAATGGTTGATCCTGTGGATGAGAAGGAGCCCTCCCAAATCCACTCACGGGCACTGATTTAATGTTTGTGCAGAGCACACAGTTCATGTGGCCGTGCAGCTATCAAATCGAGTAGGTAGAAAATTCAGCTAGAGAGATTATGCCTTGTTCCCTGCTCCAAGGACTATTAAAATATTTTTCCAATATCTTTTTAATTAAGTCGTAACTTCAAAAAATTCCCTAAGGACATGGAAGACCCCTATTCCTTGCAGGGCATAAAAAAAATAATTTGTGATTTTTCTTGGCTGCAACTGAGACTTTTCTCAGGAAGAATAAGTTAACTATCTGTCACTGGTTTTGAATTTGTTGTGCAATCAAATCAGTGTCCAAGCAAACAGCATAACAAAAGAAGTTTCAATAGGGAAGTGTACCTGTTAAAGTATATGTGATTAGATATTGTTATAGTTAAATGAAACAGTTTTACAATAAGTGAAGTTTCAAGTTTTATTTTTTTTCACTTTAGGCAGTATTACTGTTCTGAATAGTTTCACACATGAAATCTAGAAAAAAAAGTGTTGGCAATTGAACCCAGATTTCACAAGTCTCCAAACTGTTTAATAAAGTTTCTTTATTATATATTATTCATTTATTCTTTACTAAAACTTTTATAGTTGAAAAATAATTAGATGAGATTCCAAATAAAAGATAGATAAAAGATATCCCTTAATAAAGTCATGAAATAGATAACAAGTCATCTTAGCAAGTAAAAGGAATGTATCACAGAATGAAATATTAATAAATATCTTCTTATCAACTATAGTCTGTTAAGAAACTGTAGTGGCCATAGCATTTACTTATAGATATTCCACAGACACTTTACTTCCAAGTGGAGTGCATAAACTGTTATGGGTATATCAACCTTCAACTTAGACAAAATGTTATGAATTTCTGTCTCAGCTCTAAGGCACATCTTTGGCTGGCTGAAAAATCTCTATAAGATTGGAAATAGAAGTAGTAGATAAAGGTGGGCCAGTGAGCATGATTCATTAAAATATATATATATTTTGAGATTGTTGAAATTACTTTTTCATTTGGTCAGGCAAGAAAAAACATCTGGTTTAGATCTAGGAAGGATAAAACTTTGCCACTAGAATATATGAGAATCAGTCTAATAATCTGAGATAGTTTAATTTTCTTTGTGAAAGAAAAAGACATAATTGATGTGGTGGCTGAGACATGTAATTCAGCCTGTGCTTGTTATTTATTATAGGTTTTTGCTTGGTCTTTTCCAGAAGATTGAAGACTTAGAAGCTCCAGTTTGAGGAGTTAGAAGCTTCAACTTTATAGAAATAGTCTTCCAAAAAAAGGCATACTGCTTGGTTTAGCTGCTAGTTGCTTTGCATCTTAGTCTCAAGTAGATCTAAATTTTGGTTTAGAGCTTGAATTCTCTATTTGAAAGATTTTTGAATGAGTCTGACTGGAGCTGGATTTAAATTCCAATTTGAGGCATGAAATGGCTTCCAAGGAAGGGTACACAAATTGCCGTATTTCCTAAAATTTTTGATTCATCGGAAATCCTACTAGTGGAAATGTTATTTGTACCAATTTATAATCTGTTTTACTTAATGGAGCAGTGGATATTTTCTGTGCTAAAGGCAGATATTTAACTCTTTGCATGGTAGCTGCTGGAAGAAAGCTTTGCTAATTCAACTGACTATATCCTTAATGCTTTTGAGACACTATAACACATGGGAATTAAATCTACAGGGGACAGAAGTATTCTAAAAAAAATGTTGTATGTTCAAAAACTTTTTCTCTGGAAAAAACAAAGATGAAGAGAGGATTGAGATGGTGATTCTCCTGGTTTCCATTTATAGATATATCCCCAAATTGTTCTCTTTTAAAATCTCTTTAAAAAAAAAAATGGTTTATTCTTTTTAGAGAGGGAATTTTTTCTGGAATCATTATTGGGCTGCATATGTTATTAATTCATATGTTCTTTCTGTGTCCTGGAGGCACGGTTTTGAAGAAAGGTCCTTATTTTTTAATAACTGGTACCTAGATCAACACTTTTTCATACAAAAAGTTCTTTAAGTCAATAGTTCAAATTTCTGTGTAGAAAGGATAGCCCATAAATATTCCCTTCATAAAATAAGTATATATTAAATTTTGACATACAACCATGAGAAAGTCCTCTAGTTGAAGAGGTACAACTGAAATTCTCTTGGAATAGCCACTGGGGCATTAAGAAGCTTGCTAGTAATTTTAGAAGGTATATAAATAATTTTTGGTTAAAATTGTTCCTTTCAGATTCTAAATAGTGAATAAATCGGTTAAATTCTCTTTCCTGTGTGGAAGTCTGGGGGTGTGTAATTGGCCATCAGACCTCCTTTGTTGACAAGCATTATCAAAAATGTATCTCATTTCAGTGTTGATTTAAAATAATTTCCAATACTCTAAGGAAGTACATCAGTATTTACTTGAAATATAATAGGAAAGAGGGAATATGAAGGAGTCAGAGCCAAAGATAAAGAACATAAATCTAGAATATTATGTGCGCTTGCTTTCTGTAGACTATCTTTCAAAAGTGCTGTCGCTGCATCCAAGAATTGAAAAACGAAACTGCACCAGATTGCAGAAATACTCGAGGTCTTACCCAGATAAGAGTAATTTAATATAGAGTTTTTCTGTGTTTTTCTTCTACTGCTTCCAAAGCTCTTTTCTGAGAAAGAGTCAAACCTTTCCCATTTCCTAAGTTAAGCAGGTGTTCAGTGTTTGAAACCATTAGTACACTAAGCACTGTGAGGTATAGCTGTTCGTGTATAATTTAAAATCAGCTTTTAATAAATATATTAAATTATGCATGTACCTTTCTAACACTTCTTGTTTTTTGCTTTCTAATTGCCAAGAAACTGGACAACTGATTGTCCCATTTTAAGATTGCTATGTATTGCATGTAGTTTGACACAAAGCAGGATTTTTTTTTTCATTAGTAGTTGCTTTTCCTTAAATTTAAAATCTTAACTTTCCTGATATTTGTTGTTGATTTCTCTGTCTAATAATATACCAGCAGAGCAGCAATGACCATGGACTTTCCCAAAAGCTTTTAAGCTGTAAAAATCAATGCTGTTATATGGCCAAAGATCCTTAGATTATTGTTGTTCTCTAGCAATGGCAGTAAACAACCTCTGAAATGCAAAGGCGTTTGATTTTGAGCATGGGGAAAGAATGATTTGATTTTTTTATCAGGAATGATAAAAACCCGACACACCCTGTTTTTCTTCCTGTAACACACCTAGAACAGACATGGTTTTATGCCTGTTTTTTACTTCTCATGGGAACAAAAACTCCAAGACCAAAAATATTCATGATTTTGTACTAAGGTCTCACATGAACAAACTGCAGGATTTTTCCAGTCCCAGAATGGAGCATTTTTTTTTTAATTATTATTGCTCCAGTTAATTTAATTTACTGAAATTTAATTAGATGTCAATGAGCAATGATTTATGAGTTTTCTAGGTCACTTGCATACTTTCTTTTTCTTCCAAGTATCCTACAATAGAGTAAGGAAAACTAAGAGACCTGAATAAGGGAAAACTTAAGCAGTTTTGTTTCCTGCAAGCAATGGCACAGAGGGTAACCAACATTTTGTTTAACCATTTTGGTGTTTAAATATAAATCTCCACATCAACAGGGCAGAACAATTTGCAACATTTCTCAGGGAAATGCAGCAATCTTCTTTTTTTCTATTTCCAGCTACAGTATTTCATACAAGGTTTTGTTATATGCTTACATAATTGCCTTTTTGATCTAATAAATGCACTTCATATCTCTATTTTTCTTAATATCCACCCTTGCCTTGTTATCATCATGATGATAATGACCTGTAATACTAAGAAAATCACAATGGTTTATTGTTTAAATCCTTCATAAGCTTATCACATTTCATTAAGCCTACAAAACAGAACATTCAGATTTTTAACCTCCATTTTTGTCTGATACTTGTAGAAAAATCACATCTATATATGCTATATAATCTATATAGCATTTTATTACACCATGAAAGTATACTGAAAGTAGAGAAAAAAGAACAAATTAACTATCACACTACTCAGATTGTTCAAACAGTGGCTTAGTTTCAAATGGAGAGACAAACATGTAAAACAGCTCTGAGAATAAAAAGAGAAAATAAAAAAAATAAAATCTATGTCTTGATGAAGCATCACAACTCCATATTTATTTTGAGGTTCACTCTTTTCCCTAAAGAATTAATGAATATACATCTAAAATATTTAAATTAAAGTTTTAAATTAAAGTGGGAATTTTAAAATCAAACTATATTATTCTTGGGTTTTGAGTTGTTGTAAGAGTAGTATGCTTACCCATAGTATATTTTTCATTTTTAAAGAAGACTTGAAGCTCAGTCTTTCCCTTGTTCTTTAGACTGGAGCATGATTAAAAGTGTATTCTTCTATTTCAAGTATAAGTATGTATCCCAGAAACCTGAAGATAAAAGATAAATTACAGAGCATGGTTATATATAATCTTATCTTCTAAATATGCCTTTGCTTTAAACCAAATTGTACCCCACCCCCCTGTGGGAAAACAGATAATAGCCAAAGCTTTAATTATCCATATTCTACTGATGATTTAACTAATTTTAAGGTTATTTTTAGAAAGGGTGGAGAAGAGTAGGATTTAAATCCCATCACATTCTGTGTACCATATGTATCTTTTTTGATGTTACACAGATTGCTAAATCATAAGTCCTGGGCTTCCCCTTTTCAGGCTGAACCAGCTGCTGCATTTGCTGTTCCTGCATCTTTTTTTCTGTGTCGAGCACGCTAAAGCCCTTATGCAACCTAATACTTGCTGTTCATTGGAATAATTTTCTGCTGTTAGCCAAATGCACATTCTACTGCGTAGTAGGGCTTTTTCCTGTTCCTGTGATGGAGGAAAGCAAATATTGATGGTACATTTTTTCACAGTGGCTGAATGGCTATCAATCACTTTGCACGTTCTTTAATTTTTCACTATTACACATTCGGTTAATCAATTTTATATTTGGTATTTCAGTTTATTATTCTGAAAGACCTTTGCCTTGAGGATGACCCTAATACCCTATTTTTTTTGTTTTCTATGGTGTTTAATACAAATGTTACATGATTAATAGAAACACTGCTTGTATGTACATATGGATATTATTTACAAGATACTTAACATTAACAGATTTCTTCCCTTTCATTTTAACAGTCTTAATACTGTCGAAATGCCTTTATTTTCCGATGGGAAAAATAATATATATACAATAAATAATAGGCAAAACCAGTGTATAATGGGTAAAATTAAAGTACTTATTAAATATCATTTTCCAAAGTTTATTTCAAATTAGACTTCTTGAATATATATATAATTCATATTTGTTTCAGCTACACTTTAAAATGTATTCTCTCAAGTCTCCATCTATTAAACTCCCTGATCATTGTGCTGTCAGATTGTTAAGTTTATCACTGAGTCTGTTTTCACATGTTGTGACATACAGAGTAGAGCATTGCTTGCATAGGTGGTATCTTATTCAAGTTTGTTTAAAAGCATCTCCTGAAGTTCTGAATGTTGCTTTAGAATCTGTGTGTTGTGTTGACTGCCCCTTTCCATCACAATGACCACATCCTTCCATTTGCTTAAGACGTATTATTATTCTGAAGAATGTTTTGGGGGATTTTTGGGAAAACAAGCCCATAGTTAAATTGACAGTTTATAATTTACAGTAGATTTTGATGTTTCTTGAGGTTTTTCTTGGTATGTATTAGAAGATTTCAGATCTGTAAAGGCACCTTGGTGTGCTCAGAAAGTGCAGGAATGTTTGTTAAATCTTAAATACCGGCATACAGCTGTCCTGAAGAGATATTTGAGACTATTATAAGTCTCTTTTCCTTACAACTTACATAGTTTAGAAGACAGCAATGATTTTTTAGCTACATTAATGATAGATGATACTGTAGGCTTCTCTTCTGAAAACCATTGGTTTGAATTCTGTTTCCTGGTGCTGGTTCAGTTACTTTCTGGAGACTAACCCACTCTGCAGGTACTATGGCAAGAGTTAAGATTGAAAGTGTTTCCCTCTCAAAAAGGAATGGGTAGAGATTTTTTCCCTTCTTTTTGAAGAAGTGAAATGCACTTACTTCCATACTGCCTCATCATGATTTGTTAAAGATGTGTTTGCTTGAAGAAAGCAGCAATATTTTGTAAACATAAAAGCTCATGTAAATATTTATTCTACTCTATAGCAAGAATTTACTAAAGCTTCCTTGAGTTGATTTATTTCTGATAGGAAACTCTGGAAATTATGGGTTTATTAGTTTGTTGCATCTGCTGTTTGTTTTGTATGATCATTTTCTCTTTTGCGTTGCAGGTGTCACCAAAGATGCTATAATGATTCCAACTGCACTCTTGCAGTGTTTTCCATTGCTGGCTATGATTTATACCACTTACATCTTAAACTTTATTTTTTACTTTTAGAAATAATCCTTTCATTTTATCCAATTATAATTTTGTTCTTTACAGAGTTTGTTGCCTCCAAGCATGTTCTCTAAAACTCCATCATCTCAGGTTCTTCATGCAGTTCTTCATAGTCTCCTACTCATTACATAGCAATATTTCAACAAGAATATTTCTCTTCATTCACAGTGATTAGAATTCTAATGTTCAGTCATTGGGTATGCAAGTCTCTTTAAAACTATTGCAGTACAAGCTAACAAAGCACATTATTTACTCATTCTAGCCAATGTCATTATCTTTTACTACTCCTACATATAGTTGGCCATGCCTAAAAGAAGGCTGCCAGGTGTCTGGATCTGTCCCAGTATGTCTTGCTTACAATCAGGAAGCAAAGATGCCATTCATTTGAATTCTTAAATGGCTGTTAGGCTCAGGCTTGACATTTGTGATGAAACTGCAGCTTTCCCTGTGTTCATAGCAACAAAGTTGCATCCATTAAGATGCTCTGTGGTTGCTACCCTTCTTAGCTGTTTCTTGGCAGAAGGGGACACTTAGTTTGATTATGTGGTTAAATATTCTCTTGAAAGATTGTGACAGGTCTGAAAAACTCCATGCCTTAGAGTCGTGTTCCAGATTTATTTCTTTTCCTACTTTTTTTTACACACTATTTTGCTTTGCAACTGTGGTGTGAAAATGGTTAGACAGACAACACTTTTGAGGATGGGATTTCTACAAGTTCTTTAGGAAATCTGCTGTCATTGCTGGAGGCTGTGTGTAATGTTCACACACTGTAGTAGAATTGGAAACACTGGAGCAAAACACCCGGCTTTTGAAAGCACTGGGATCACTGGGCTGTGATTTTCCGCTGAGAGGAAGCCTGATGCAGCCATGTTGCACGCTAGTGTAGTTCAAGGATGTTGATACCTACACACCCTCCCTATGTACCATAGACTGGTGAACATAACACAAGTTAAACCTGTTCCTGTCTCAAAGCTGTGGAGTGAAACCAGATCCTGACCCTAGTTTGGCCTCCCAGGTGGTCCTTGCAAAAAGTCATACACAGTAGGAGTTTAAGGTGGAGAGGATAGGTTGTAGAAGTCAGAAGCAGGGGAGTTTATTGAGGCAGAAGTAGATCTCAGGTAACATTCTATTCTTTTTTGTTGAGTTTGCATATGACCCACATTGCTCCTGAGAAGAACAGTCAGTGTTTCTTCCTGATAATCTGTGAGATCTCAGACACTGTTTCTTCTCTTGGAGCTCAGTCACTTGTGACTTTCAACATTTCTGAGTGTTGATCCTCTTACACCACAAATGAAAAAGGAATGGTTTGGGAGATGCTGAAAGAGAGTAAAAGGAAAAATGAGGAATTGAGAATGTATGCCAAGATAAGAAGGAAGAACAAGAGCAATGAGAGATGTTTTGGGAAAGGCATTGGGGCTGCAGTTCTCAAAGTGAGATTATTTTATTTCTTTCTGGAGTGGTATGCTGCTGTAACCATGATCTCCAGGTCCTAGTCTTGAATATAAAGAAATGTAGGTTTCCAGCTATAATAATGAGCCACAAGAAACACAGAGTATTTGGGTTTGATCATATTCTTCTGTCCAAAGTTGTATTTCTAAATTGAATGGCTATGTAGGCATAGGGGAAGGAGGCCTGCAGTCATGTTTTTTTACTTCCTTTGGGGAAGGTGACAGCAAGTGATTCAGTCTCTAGATGCCAGACCCAGCGCAGTGGTAGGAAGAAATATTAGTCTGTTGAAGAAGCATGTGCTGAATGCTTGCATACCTGATTTTTGTCTCATGCAGGAAAACTGTGACAAGCCAAATACAATGTGTCATGAATCATACTGAATCTGTTATCTGCCAGTTAAGCACGTGATATAGAGTTGCACTGACTGATCTATAAAGCAATACTAATTAATTGACATCTGTTAAATGATCTCACTGCTCCTTCTTCCTCTTAGTACATTTTTCCAACTTCTATGCTCAAAAGAGAATCATTCCTCTTTCATTTAGTAATTAACACAGAGTTGTGGTTTAACCCCAGCCAGCCTCCAAGTACCATGCAGTCCCTCACTCACCCCCCCCACCAGTGTGATCAGGGAGAGAATCAGAAGAAAACATGTGGGCAGAGATAAAGACAGTTTAAGCAAAAGCCACACACACTAGCAAAGTAAAACAAGGAATTAATTTACTCCTTCCCATGGGCAGGCAGGTGTTCAGCCATCTCCTGGAGATCAGGGCTCCGTCAGGTGTAAAGGAGACTTGGGAAGACAAACGCCGTGACTCCAAATGTCCTCCTCGTCTTCCTTCTTCTCCCACTTTATATCTGGACATGATGTCACATGGAATGTCCCTTTGGTCAGCTGGGGTCACCTGTCCCGGCTGTATCTCCTCCCAACCTNGCAGGTGTTCAGCCATCTCCTGGAGATCAGGGCTCCATCAGGTGTAAAGGAGACTTGGGAAGACAAACGCCGTGACTCCAAATGTCCTCCTCGTCTTCCTTCTTCTCCCACTTTATATCTGGACATGATGTCACATGGAATGTCCCTTTGGTCAGC